>BMAC01000360.1:400756-420459 GCA_014905375.1 Phtheirospermum japonicum | reverse complement strand
AAAAGCACCGATGGTGTATATAAATGAAATATTAATAAAGCACTGTGATTGTATAATAAAAGTATTAGTTTCTCAGATTCTCAAATAAGGGAGAGTTCCTCATTCGAACCCACCCATATATACATATATATATATATTATATATATATATAATATATAGGATTAGGGTTCAAATGAGAACCATGTCATTATATGTGAACCTAGGGTCAATTATAGGGCCTTAGATCTAATTAAATGGGTGGGTCGGATCTTTTTTTAAATTTTCTTATTTGATCAAAAGTAATAGGATTGTCTAATAAAAGTAATACTAGTGTATATAACTGAAAATATTATTAAAGCACTGTGATTGTATAATAAAAAGCAACAGCTGGTATATAATAAAAGCACTAGTTCGCAGGTTCGCATATTATGACATGGTTTTATTTGAACCCACCCCTATATAATATATATATATATATAATTAAGTAAACTTACAGCTATCCGCTGAGATTTGGAGTCCGTAAACGAGCTGTCGCATTTCTGATGTAGACTCAGTAGAAGCTCGTAACTTACGAAGTTATCTCGTATGCGATTCGTCCCCCAAGACCCGCCTCTATGCTTAGATATCCCAGTACTAGGACCCTCTGTCTCGCTCATCCTATTCCTGCTAGCCCTCCGTGATTTCTCAAACTCCTCTGTCCTCGCCCACGCCTCCTGCCAAGCTCTCCAGGTCTGCTCGCCGATAATAGCTGGTACGATTGCCTTGGCATCATACAGCTGCCGCCACTCATTAAGACGGCTAGACAAAGCATAAGACATCGACACGTAAAAGGCTTGGTGCATAACATCATTAGGATATCGACTTCAGTCCCAATAACATAAAATTTAAAATAAAGCATATTTAAGATAATATAAAAAAGTAATTAATTACACAAATGTAAACATATGTAATGCAATAAATAAAGTTTTATTTTAATATAAATACTTGGAACCACGGCCACCACGTTTTACGATGATACTGAGGAATATGAACATACCTCCATCCATCTGGGTGCATATGAGCCTTGTGGATCCGCCTAAGAATTGCAGGTAAATTTGAAGAGGTACTCCGCACTCCAAAACTATATAAATTAAAATGAATATTTTTTTAGAAGTTGATTACAATTCATAACGATATAAATATTAACAAAAACTTCTAAATACTAATAATTATCTCCGACCGATGATATAAATAAGGATGCCTCTGGAAAGTTAACACGACTCATCATAAATAGAAGGGATGTCCGGTACGGTCTTGGGAGTAGTCTGTCCATCCAGATCCAAGTCATACAAATGGTCGATCAAATCATTAGAGGAGGTTGGCACAACTGGCTGTGATGACGAGGAGTCAAAAAAACCAGAACCTAAGGGATCAGATCCTAAATGACCAACTGATCCTGAACGGCCACCTCTAGCAGTACTCTTCCCCCTCCCTCTAAACATCTAAACGACCTCAAACACATTTTTGAAATTAAATTAAAAATAACTAAAATTAAAACATTATATTATTTTTAAATGTTAATTAATTATATAATGTTAAAACCTTAACCGACATAAATTACAAACTAATCATCGTTGTTTCTCTTCTTCAATTATAAACTCATTTTCGTATCATCAACAAGTTTGGCATCGGCATCATCGACAACAAGTTTGGCATCAGCATCATCGACAAGTTCATCGATGCCATCATTAAGTTGGAAATCAATATCCTCCAACTGGATTGCACCATGCGTTTCAGCAACATCCTCTTGAAATGATCGTTCAGTTGTTCGTTCTTCTATGAAATCTATTGTTGATCTCGCCTTAATATTACAAGCTGCCAACCAGTCGACCATGACTCGTCTCAAACTCGAATCCGGGCAATAATAAACTTAAGTATCTTGGGCCGCAAGTATGAATGGCTCGTAACGATTGAATCTACGTTTATGATTAACGTCGACAAGCTTATATTGAGAGTGCACTCTCGTGCCTGCTTGAGTCGGATCAAACCACTCGCATTTGAACAAGAGTGGGCTTACAGACCTTGAATATTCAAGTTTAACAATCTTTACCAAATGACCATAATAATCATATTCATCTTCTCCATAACTTGATCCTTTTATACAAACCCCAATGCTCGATGTAGATCGTTCTGATCCGTATGCAATCGTGTGAAAATCTGTATCCATTTATCTTGCAGCCATTGAATGTAGTCACACAACACGATGGACGGAATGCTAGACTCTTAAAGTAATTATTGGTTACATTATTCAAGGTATCTTGGACGTATAATATATGATGTAAAGTTACATTATCCAAATACAAATACGTAATATATGTATACAAATAAACCTCATAAATTTTGACTCATGTTGTTTTCAAACCAAATGGGAAATTTATTTTCTAATTTTCTATTTAATTCATCATCTGAAACATTCGATTGTTGGAATTTAATGCCCTCTGTGAAAAGGCTGCATATTTAACAAAATAAAATAGTGTTATAATCAATTACATTAAATAATACGTGAAATATTATTAAAATATAGTTATAATTAATTATACCTGCTAAAATCCTCGAGTTCATCACAATTTAGTGATACGTATTTTCTCGCCGCATCAAAATCTTGATCTGACAACCATTTTTTTCCTGCTACGGATGAGAAGGATTCACCATAATTTTTAAATACTGATGAAATCTCATCATAGTCGTCTCCATCATTCTGAACATCTTCATTACGCTTCAATCTTGTTCTTCTAGTGGAGACTTGATCTTCAAAGTAGTATGAACTAAAAGTTGAAGCCTCTTCAATTAAATAAGAATTTTCTATCAAGCCCTCGACACTTGATTTGTTCCTCACACCATTTTTAAGTTTACGAAGATATCTTTCGAAATGATACATCCACCTATACTGCACTAGACCAACAATTCTTGCCTCATATGGTAAGTGGATCGACAAATTCTACATTGAGTCCAAAAAACTCTAGGGAAAGATCTTCTCAAGTTGGCACAAGATCAGAGGATTCTTTTTCCAAACGAGCCATATCACAAGTTTCCATAACTCTTGCACTCAGGTCTTTGAACAATAAACTCAACTTATTAGAGTTTTCCAAACTTGATTGGGGAGTAGTTCTCAAAAATTAATTCAAATTAATCGTTGCATAAAAATATGATAACCATGACTCTTCATCCCATATAATCTCAATCCTTTCATATCAATGTAGCGTCCCAAGTTTGAAGCGTACCCATCTGGAAACTTAAGAATCTTAACCCATTCACACAAAGTAATTTTTTTAATTTTTATCAAGTGTGTAAGAAACTTTGGGATACTTTCCTGAGTCATCAGCTTAAAGCGATGGACTAAAATAATAGTCGTTCAACTCATCTCTTGATTTCGAAGTATCTCACATTCATCGCTGTGTTGAACACATTCTTCTCAATCTGCATAACTTCTAAATTATAACGAATTAAATTTGTGCTCCAGTACGGAAATCCCAAAAAATACTTATTTTCTTCCAACCACTCGTCTTTTAGATTTGAGTATTAACACGTTCTGCTACTAGCCCAATGACCTTCAGAAGACCAAGTCTATCTATCCCAGACAAGATTGTTTTTTCCTACAGTTCATAGTAAATGCATCAAATCGCTCCATGCAATATGGACAAGCAGTTCGACCGACCGTAATTAAACTCAAAAACATGGAGTATGCGGGAAAATCACTAAATGTCCACATAAGGGGTGCCCTCAACTCTAAATTCTGCTTCTCAGATATATCATACAAGTCTGCACCATCCGTCCATAGCTGTTTCAACACTATAATTAGAGGTTTGAGAAAAACATCCAACTTGTCCTTAGGGTTTTTGGGGCCTGAAACAAGAACACATAGAAAATTATACTGTTCTTTCATACACATCCAGGGTGGCAAGTTGTATGGTGTGACTATTACTAACCACGATGAATATTGCGATCCAAAACAACTAAAAGGTTGAAATTCATCTGTGGGGAGACCTAATCTGACATTTGAGCTTCGACGGCGAACTCTGGATGAGTTTGATCAAAATATTTCTAAGCCTATGAATCTGACGGGTGACTCATGACACCATCGTCGACAACATGTTCAGCATGCCACCGCATATCTTTCGTTGTAGCCAAAGATGCATACAATATTTGCAAACGAGGAGTCAAGGGAAAGTAGTACATCTTCTTGTACGCAACTAATATGGACTTACGTCGTTTTGTGCTTCCCTACTTCGCGGGTTTGAACTGGGGTTCTTTACAGAACTTTGAAGTGTAATTTCTTATGTGGTTTTGGAAAATAAAGGTTCATTTGCTCGATATTATCGGATTTCGATTCAATTGAAGGATTCAATGTGTTTGTAGCTCTAAGAAATAAAAGGAAGATGAAAATAAAGCAATTAAACTAACTAAACTACACTAGGAAATAAAATTGCAAGTTGGTCGGATGCCTCAAAATAAAAGTGCAAAGAAATAATGAAAATAAGCAATGGAAAACAATGTTTCACTAAGAACAACTAAAGCAACCTAGAGTACAACCATGCATGCATGATCATAAAATCTAGGAAAATGAAAATTGATAAAAATTGAAAACACCAATTGAAAGAGCATGAAAAGCTGACGTCAAAGTTTAAATCTTTTTTGAAAAATAACAAGAATAAAGAGTAGATCTAAGATTTAGCATGAAACAAAGCATGAAAATAAAAATCAAAATAAATCATATGAAAGACTCAAAATAAGAAGAACCAACCGACCATTTTGCAGATCGGTTGAGATAGTTTGTGACACCTCTCGACAGCTTGTGCTTTATGAGGAAGCTGCTTCTTCGAGCAAGAGTTTTGTTGATCAGGTAGACATGGTTTCTTCGGATAAGATCTCTCCTTCAGCGCAACATACTCCAATAGCTTGTCTTGCACATGACGAAGGTATTATAGTGGACGAGTTTGACTTTGGCAGCCAACATCGCACCCCTATTTTTTGTAAACCTACCACTAATCGGGAATTATTTGATATAATTAAAATATTACAATAGGAGTCTTCTACTCCTTTCATTATCAACGATCCAAAATCCTCTCCTGCCCTACAACTTTTGGATATTGCTTCAGGACAATCTTGGGAGAATATGACTGAAGACAAAGCTTCTACTCCTTTACGCAAAGCTTCAAAGAGTTCTCTTAAGCGGGGATTTCTTATGAAGCGCTAGTTTCTTTATTTTTGTCTCCTTTTCATTGTTTGCTATGTACTCGAACACTTTTCCCCTTTTTCAATAAAAGCACCGCAACTTATTTAAAAAAAAAGGCTCAGAATAAAGACGATCTGAGACTCGATCTATGATCTAGATGTGTCACTCATTTAGATTCCATGGACGATTCACAAGATCTAACAACAAATCAAAGAGCTAAGGCAAAATCATAAAATTGAAGAACATGCATGAAATTGAAGAACAAACCATGAAAATAAAAGAAAGCTTACTTGAATTAAAGGAAAAGAGTAACAAGCTTTAATTAAATTGAATCAAAATTGAATCCAAGGGAGTACTTGAGGTCTTCTTAGTCTTACAAACCAAAGGCGAAGTTTGAAAATTAAATCTAAAATCTAGAGAGAGAAATTCTAATCCCAAACCCAAGCTTGGGTTTGGAGCAGGTGAGATATTACAAAAATGAGAGTTGTGTGCTATTTATACTAGTTTTAATTGGGTTTAAATGAGCTAAATTAGCCTTTCGTCACAATTTGGCTTGATTTTGGCTCAAGGTGGCTCGACCATGGCTCGAGGTGGCTCGGCCATGGCCGAGCCCGGGTGTGCTGGGGCTGGCTGGGCGGCTTTAGGCAAGGCATTAGGCAATGCTAGGCGCTAGAGTAGGCCATGCTGGGCGCTGGAGTAGGCACGACTTTAGGCAAGGGAATAGACGCCGAAATAGGCCAATGCTAGGCGCTGGAGTAGGCAATTCTTTAGGCGTGAGAATGGTCGAGATGGCTCGGACACTGTGTAACCCAGTGTCGGCAGATCTCGGCAGGGCTGCACGGGCACTGACAGGCAGGAATGCGGGAGCTACCGGGCGCTGCGCTCGGACACTGGGTAACCCTGTGTCGGTAACGTACCCAGTGTCTGCGGTGCTGGCAGCTACCTGGGCGTGAGTTTAGGCTTGAAATTAGGCCTGTTATTGCGCCTAGGGTGTTGGCGTGAAAATAGGCAAGGCTAGGCAACCATTCCAGAATGTTTGCCCATTTTGAAGCATCTTGGCACCTATTTAGGCATGCAAATAGGCAAGACTAGGCTTGAGTTTTGGCCTCCATGCCTTACCTTGAATTCAGATCATTAAGCCACTTATTAAATGAGAAATTTGAATATCAAAATCCAAGAATTAAACCAAACCTCCAATTAATTCAAGCCATTTAACCCAATTAAATAAAAAATCAACAAGGAATACGAAAAACAACAAAATAAGAAACAAACGAATAACTTAATGAAAATCGATTAAAAACTACTAAAATTAACATAAAACTCTAATTAAAAACACGAGAAAAATACCACAATTACATGTAAAACTAACACCCCACACTTATCGGTTTGTTCGTCCTCGAACAAAGAAAAAAATCAGGAATGTACATGCAATGGGCATTATGTAAAAAGAAAAATCCTTGTGCTTATCCTTATTAATATGATTGAAGTATCAACATCAACTCGTTCTCGTCAAGCATTTCTTGTATTACTCTTCCTCAATTGAAAACCAAATCGATGACTTCCTCACAAATAGATCTTTGAGGGTGTTCACTCAATTCGCTCAAGTGTTTAGTATATGGGACGTGTATACGCTCATATCAGATGATGCATGCACCTAGTCAACATTTCATAAATCGGAAACTCAAAACTACCCATTGTACATGACCAAACAAGAATCGAAAGAGGTCTTTATTTTAGGTTGTAATGTTGGCTCTTTGGTAAGGTATGGAATATTTGGATATAGTGGCTAACACACGACCAAACGTGATCAATAAAACATAAAACCCTATCATCTAAAACCCGAAGCTTGTTATTGCTTTTCCCTTCCCAAATTACCAAACTTTCAATCGAAACCCTTTTTTTTCGTACACACTCTTTCCCGAATTTTATTTGATATTCTTTTCACTAAACTTCACCTTTAAATTAGGCTTTTCACATGAACGCACGCTTTATAACTTTTCGTGATTTGTGTTAGAGTATTATTTTTTTTTTTGTATAAGCAACTCAAAACCCAAAAACCTCAATTGATTTCCCACACATTCCAAGTCAACTAACAACACACCCTCTTACCTCACAATTTATGGAGATATAAGTGTTGGAATAAGGTGACCAACAAGCCAACTTGTGGCTGTGGTCTGACTATTCTCTAGTAATACAATCGTTTCTTATTCGAAATAATATCTATTATATATATTGGCATTCCATATCTTTTGTCCCATGCTAATTGCATAGGTATGGTCCTAATGAAGTTACTTTATTACGGTAGATTGGTCTAGCAGAACCGTGAGATAATCTAGCACGTAATGTAACTCGTCGAACTTGTTCCTAGTCATAGGGTTACGCCATAATGAGGATACAGGCCTTTCCCGTTAAGACTAGTACTTAGTGTATGTGGACCGCGTCTCATCGGTCACGGTGTCTGGACATCGACATACATAAGTAGGTGCTCATATGATGAGTTCACTGAACTCCCTCACCTAGAAATCTCTAAGTGGTTCCCACTCATCGAGTAGATGATTTCTATGGTATAGCGTACAACATTAATCCTTAAGACCCAGACCTCATCGTGACTTCACTAGAGGACAGGCTATGTTGTGACCTGTCTCTGTGTCTCCTTGGAGGCCGATCAAAAGGGGCAACGTTCGCATAGTCGGGAATCTAGTGGGAAGTCTGTGCATGGTAGTAGGGGATTCGGACGCATGATAAGTCATGGATGTCCTGTGTGTTCTGATGGTTGATAAATCCTCGGAGTCTCTGGCCAGAGCTGATAGTGGGGTGTTTAGAGAAATGTGTTTCTCTAAGTCATACACGAACGGATTATCTCGAACCTAGAACGTACACACAGTTTTTGAACTATAAAGAGGTCTCGATGAACCAATACCTCTTGTTCAATCGGGACATAGATCGCGAAGGGATCGTACTGTACATATAAGYTATATCACAAGGTTCTTGCAGGCACTTCATTTGTATCTAGGGAATTATGATGCGTAGTTGCTAGGCGCCTCTCATAATTCGTTGGGTTCTGGTTTGACCAGTGATTAAGTAAAATAAGTTTTATTTAATCAGGGATTCTAAGGGACGAGTTCATATAAGAACAATGTGTTGTTCGAATCACAATATGTTGTGAACCCACGGCTAGCTTACACCTGAACCATTGAGGGTCACACCACGTGTTTCCCGATTATTGAAAACGACAGCTAGAAATTAATTGTTAATTTTAGCATAATTAGATGTCAATTTGATTGAATCTAAGATTCATAATTGTGATTATGAATTGAGAAAAATACGAGAAAATTATTTTGGACGCGAAAATATAATTGTTATATTTTTCGAAATTATCGTTTGTGAGAAATAATTTAATTCCGATAGGGTTTTATTTTATAATAGGGTCGACCCAATATATTATTATATATATATGTTTACATGCGTTTACAATATATTATTATATATATATGATTGCATGCAGTAATCTGATTATGATATAAATATGTGTGTTGATGGTTGCATGAAGTAGTATATTATATATATATATGTATATTGTTAATGTGTGTTGATGGTTGCATGAAGTAGTATATTATATATATATATATGTATATTGTTAAAGGTAAGCATGCATGATGTATATATATAATATATATAATTCAATATATGATTAATATAATAATATATATATAATTGTTATATATAATGTTAATATATTAATTTATATATAGATATATATAATTTTTATATATATATGTTTAATAGAAATTATCATGCTCGTTTGTTTTTTACGAAAATCGAATCGTTTCTTTTATTAAAAGCAATTAAAACATTGTTTGAATTAATTGATTATAAAATTGGGCCGTCGTCAATTGAATTCGATTCAATTTATTTAAATTTTTAAAAATTTTTGTTTTCCGCTGCGCGACGGTACCCTCGATTCCCATCAATAAGAGCTAAAATCGAGCTCAGCTAACAAGAAATGGGGCATAAGCTCAAGGGGGCTCATTTGGGATATTTAAGTATCTTATAAATTTGGATATGGCCAGAATAAGGGTGATATATGTGCCTCGACGTCATTTCCAAATTCAATCATGTACGAGCAAAGTCGAGCCTCCTCAATACAATTTCCATAAAAATACAAGCAAAACCGATAATTCACACTAGGCTACTCACTAGTTTGCACCGGGTTTTGGAAAAAAAAATCAAAAGAGCTTTTAGAGCTTTGCAATCTTTTCACGGGTAAATATTGATTATATATATATATATATATATATATATATAGGCTGATTTTGGACGAAGCACAAAAATCCAACTCCTTACACAAGAGGATATATACATGCAAAAACGCGACAAGTAAACTATTCAAACTTCCAAGCATAAGGTGATTGCTTAACAATGTAATAAAGACACAAAAGATACAAAAACGAATCAACCATATAAAAGCGCAAATAGTAAGCATCACTTCACTAAGGCTCGAGTAAAGAAAGACAAATCATGCTTTTCGACACCCAGACCCTAACCACATACCCACCCCACACTTAAACCATGCAATGCCCTCATTGCCTTTAATGATAAGCAAGTAAAAGGAGGGTGAAATAGAAGCTTCCTTAACCGAGCGAGTTTGAGTCGAGCTCGGTGGGGTCCACTTAAACATCTAGCAATCCAAGCAAAAACCGAGCATGGCTAGATTCTCCCGGCTCCATGAATGCTACCAATCTTATCAATTCGCCCAAGGGTGAAGTCGAAAAACAACACACTAGTATAGAAGATCACACAAAAATCAAAAACACAAGAAAATATGTACATAAACCCAAAACAAAACGAAACAAGGGTTATAAAGAACCAAAAGACGACACAACAAAATTTATTTTAATTTCTAAATTTATTGAATGTTTATGAATTTTTATAATAAGAAAGAAAGAAATGTAAAAATAGGAGAAATAAACGAAAAGCACATGGGTTGCCTCCCAAGAAGCGCTTTTTTTACGTCACTAGCTTGGTGGACTCCCTTTTTCTCAAGGTGGAAGATAACGGGATGATCCATCAAAATAATCTCCTCCTTGTCGGGAGGATCCACTCTTTGGAACGTTCTCGGCGCATTGCATAGCTTAAAAAGTATTCTCCAAAAAGCAAACGTTCCAAACGGGCAAATGAGACTCATCTCGGCTAGGTTTTCGGGTGGAATGTTAGTTTTGAAGTGCCCCGAAAACTCGTCTAGGAAACGATAAGAATAATGGCCGGCTAGCTTGTTCAACCTTTGATCGGAAAATTTGGGAGGGAAATGATCTCTCTTGGTAGTCATATTTAACTTCTTAGAATAAATCGACATCCTCCATCTCGTCGTAGCCCTCATGGCCAAAAATTCTCCTTTTCCCTCCGAAAAAACAAACACGCCGCTCGTCTTTGGTACCAAGTCAATGGGCTCCACCCACTCGCTTTTGAAAATCACAAACATCAAGCCTCCAACAACAACCTCCAATTACCGGCTTTCACTATCTCTTCAATATGTGGGTTCAAAGGGGTAACACCCTTAACAACTCCGGGTTTCCACCCAATAAAACTCTTAAGAACTTTAAGCACTTCAACCGTCCTCGCCTCCTCTTCTCGATTTAAATGGGCAAAGATGATAATTGGCTTGCTCTCCTCTTTCTCCAAATAGACACGCTTGAGGGGATATGGAGGAGGCTTGAGCTCGGGCTTGGGCCAACTCTCGTCTTTGTCGGGGGCTAATCCGAACAATACCATGATCCCCTCAAGATAGTCTTCAAGCTCTTCCATATTATCATTAATGATCTTTTACTCAACGTGATTGAATCGAACTTTTTTGCGTTAAAAATAATGAAAAGATCGTCCGCAAGAGAACGGAGCTATTGTAGGTGATAAGTTGACTCGAGTCGAATCACAAGGAAGACTAATCGGAAACTATTCCGGTGTTCGATTTTACGTACGTAGAAATGAAAATAAAAACTAGACTAGACTAAATTAAACACGCGTTCGAATAAGGTTTGGAAATTTTCTAACATCTACGATCAATAAAATTAAAAGCTTTTAAAAACAATTTATAAAAGCAAGGATCTAGTGTGCCGGAATCATCTCCACAATCGGGGTTGTCAATCCCGATGGTTCTAAACGACCCAAAGCACACTAGAACAATAAACCTAGCTAACAAGCATGATCGTAATCAAATCATAAATGCAACACAAGCATGATCACAATCGATAATAAAATAAATACAAAACTAAATTAAAATAATCATTCATCTAATCTTACGAGAACTAACAACTAACTACTAAAGCAATAAAAATAAATTAACAACTAGGAAAAACGATAAAAGAAAAATGACTAAATTAACGAAACTTAAAGTGCATAATAACATCAAAGCAAAGGTCATTGAAGCCAAATACACAAAGCAAATAAAAGGTGCAGAAAAACCTATAATCTATAGAAAGCATAAGCCATCGAACGATCCTCAGCGGCGATAAACGGCCTTGAACGTCGGACRGCRTAAAAATCGACGAAACTACGAATTATCTAACTCTAATCTTGCTTGAATTGAATGGTGGCATGAACCGAGGGTTATTGACAATATCTGGACCTTTCCCCCTCGTCTCAGCCCTTGAAAATGAAGAAAACCACCGGCTTTTATAGATTTTTCAAAAATAACCGCTCAAACTGCCGGAGCGTCGACGGTGCATCGACGGTGCATCAGTCGACGCGAGCCAGGCTGCACGCGTCGACCAGGAAGTGCGTCGATATTCGGAGCTAGGTCGACGCAACAGAACATTTGCGTCGATGGTGCATCAGTCGACGCGAGCCAGGCTACGGCAGCTAGTGTTAGCATGACTCGGACACTGGGTAACCCAGTGTTAGACTGGTACCCAGTGTCAGCACAGCACATTACTTATCCAATCTTCATCTTCTCGAGCTATAACACCAAAATAAAACGAAATTAGATTATTTCATATAAAATAAAGTAAAAACACATTAAACACCAAACGAGACGAAAAACATCAAAAGGAAGAAAAACGATAAAAAGATAAACCTAAAACACGTAAAAGCACACAACACACGATGCAGAAATACACGAAAATCACATACAAATATGTACAAATCAGTAATTTTCAAATCTTCTCACTCTTATCATCAACTATCCCCACCTCCCCCTCGAAAAAGTCGTCGTTTCCCTCAACGACACATAAAGAATTATTTTCACACAAGTCTTGAGCACATAGAGGCACAACATACTCATCGTTAAGAACAAGGGGCTCATCATCCTCACAACACTCCTCAAAATAGGCTTCCCGGACAATATCCTCCTCAATTCTCCTATCCTCCATATAAACCCGTTCGACCATGGCCTTGAGGAATTCCATATATACCCATTCTTTGCAAGATTCTTCTGAAGTAAAAGGTCAAGGGTCAAGAGGAGTAAAAGCATTCACAAATGAAAACACGTCCTCTTCCGACGACGAGACACCCGTATTCTCAACCACGCCACACTTATCAAAGATCGCGAATGGAAAAGTATGTGAAGGTGGACTTGAGAATTGTCGTGTAATAGCCAATAGATCAGGATCAGGAGATGGGGTAGGAGCAATCACCGGGGTCGTTGAATGACACGGGCCCACATGAGGAGAAATAACCGAATTATGAGACGACAGTGGAACAAAAGATAGCATAGGCATAATTGGGTCCCGCTTGATATCCATGACCCCCTATACACGTCCTCAGAATGAGGCATTGACAAATTGAACGAGGGCATTGAAGGGAAAGACTTGGTATCATGACCACACGTTCCACACCATGCACATGGGGGGGGGGGGGTGGGGGTGGGGTGGGGGGGCAGTTTTGGGCGAGATAACCTCTCAAGTTGAGCCTCCAAAGCCTCTATTCTCCTCTTCTTCTCAAGCTCCGTAGAGGATAAATCCATGCTCGCTTCATTAGCACTAGAATACGTTGGTTGAGAATAATTTGGCTCGGGAGGAGTAAACACCCCCAAAAAGGGTTTGTTAACATCCCCCATAGTGCGGATGGGGGGCCACTTGCAACAATGGAGCTCGGACCTCCAAACAAATCATACGGATCGGGCTTTGGAGGACTATTGGTGGAACCAATCGGAGCATGATCGAAATCGAAAGTCATCCCCCAAAATGGTTTGTTCACGTAACCCATAGTGTGGATGGGGGGACCACTTGCGACAATGGAGCTCGGACCTCCAAACAACTCATAAGCCTCGAGATCTTTAGTGGCTAAAGTTATGCGCGTCCCAAAACCAAGATTCGAAGTAGGAGGACCTCCACACGGGTCGAGATTCCCAAATCCATCATTATGCATGTTCGGATAATGCTCGGGAACACCATAACCACCATACAGGGTGGGAATCGGATATTGACCACCAACGTATCCATTTGGACTAAAGCCTCCATTATAAATGTTCGTGCATTGATTGGCGCAATATAACCACCATATGGCCCGGATGTCAGATTATGCATATTCGGGAAGTAATTCGGAGCATCATATTTTCCATACGGACCATTTGTACTCGAGGAGCCGTTAAACCCGACATGGTTTGCACCATGACCTCCCATGCCGGGTTGACCATAGCCGAATCCACCATTGGCAACGTGGTTTGCACCATGTCCTCCCACGTTGCCAAGGCCATTATACATCATTTCATTCCCAACATGGTTTGAACCATGCTCTCCCATGTTGGGAATGTACCTTCCATAGCTATAAGCACCTTGCATACTAAACAAAAACGTCAAATAACAAAGAAAGCTAAAAACACAAAGAAATAACAATAAAATCAAAAGCCTTAACCAAGCCGAGTCGCAATGATGCCATTTTGAAGTGTAGTTTTTAATGTGGTTTTGGAAAATAAAGGTTCATTGGCTCGATATTATCGGATTTTGATTCAATTGAAAGATTCAATGTGTTTGTTGCTCGAAGAAATAAAGGGAAAATGAAAATAAAGCAATTAAACTAACTAAACTACACTAGGAAATGAAATTGCAAGATGGTCAGATGCCTCGTCGTATGCCTCGAAGAACATAAAATTGAAGAACATGCATGGAGTTTAAGAACAAAGCATGAAAATAAAAGAAAACTTACTTGAATTAAAGGAAAAGAGTAACAAGCTTGAATTAAATTGTATCAATAAAATCTAAGGGAGTACTTGAATTCTTCTTAGGCTTACAAACCCAAGGCAAAGTTTGAAAATTAAATCTAAAATCTAGAGAGAGAAATGCTAATCCCATACCCAAGGGAGGAGGTGGGATATTACAATAATGAGAGTTGTGTGTTATTTATACTAGTTTTAATTGGGTTTAAATGTCCCAAATTAGCCTTTTAGCACATTTTGTCTTGATTCGTCTCAAGGTAGCTCGGCCATGGCCGAGCCCAGGTGCGCTGGGGCTGGCTGGGCGGCTTTAGGCAAGGCATTAGGCAATGCTATGCGCTGAAGTAGGCCATGCTGGGCGCTGGAGTAGGCGCGACTTTAGGCAAGGGAATAGGCGTAGAAGTAGGCCAATGCTGGGCGCTAGAGTAGGCAATGCTTTAGGCGTGAGAATGGGCGAGATGGCTCGGACACTGGGTAACCCAGTTTTGGAAATGCACCCAGTGTCGGTAGATCTCGGCAGGGCTGCACGGGCGCTGGCAGGCAAGCATGCGGGAGCTGCAAGGCACTGTGCTCGGACACTGGGTAACCCAGTGGCGGCAACGTACCTAGTGTCGGCGGTGCTGGCAGCTACCTGGGCATGAGTTTAGGCATGAAACTAGGCATGTTTTTGCGCCTAGTGTTTTGGCGTGAAAATAGGCAATCCTAGTCAAGTCTAGGCCACCATTCCATAATATTTGCCCATTTTGGAGCATCTTGGCAACTATTTAGGCATGCAAATAGGCAAGGCTAGGCTTGAGTTTTAGCCTCCATGCCTTAGCTTGAATTCAAATCATTAAACCACCTATTAATGAGAATTTTGAATATCAAAATCCAAAATTTACACCAAACATCCAATTAACTTAAGCCATTTAACCCAATTAAATAAAAAATCAACAAGGAACACGAAAACAACAAAGTGAGAAAACAAACAAATAACCTAACGAAAATCGATTAAAAACTACTAAAATTAACATAAAACTCTAATTAAAAACACGAGAGAAACACCAAAATTACATGCAAAACAAACTTGCAACTATCAAGTTCACAATCATCCTTCCACTAGATCATAAAGTTATTCTTGCAGCAATCAATCTTCTCCACCGATAAGCCCATAGCCCTTAATAACTTCTTACTTTTGTAGAAATTATCTGCAAATTTATTATTTCCAGGCATAATCTCTTTAATAAGATCAATGAATTGATCATAACACTTCTGAGAAATACCATTTTATTACTTTAGATTCATAAGGCGGTCAACAAAAGAGAGTTGGGTGTGTTTCTCGCAACCTTGATACAGAGACTATTTCTCAGCTTCCAACATATCGAAAAACTTCTGTGCCTCCGGATTAGGCAGTTCTTCTGCATCATCATTCATCTCAAAATCAGGTCCGGCAGCATCTTGCACCATATTTATGTACACATTTGGTGAGTCTTAGGGAATGACAAAAGATGATCCCCCAACTTCAAAATTAGAACGCGATGACACAAGATCTAATGTTTCCCCGTGATGAGTCTATATATGATAATCAGAAAAGAACCATTTGGCACATAGGTGATATTTGATGTCATCTGTATCGCGGTAACTATGATTCTTATACTTATTTTTTTGCAAAGACATTTCAACTTAGCACCGTCCCTCTCTGTACAATCATGCATGAGTGCAAATTCGACGAAACTCTCCACCCCTTTTACGAATGTATTCGATAGATAACCGTCTACCCTTCGTTTTTACATCCAACTACGATCATTAATATTCATCATATTGTTTAGGGTATTAATTATTTGTGATACTAGAATGATCGATGGTTCTAGAGTGAGAGGAAAAGAATGTGGGTGGCGAAATTTTGGATTATTGATAATACTTCTATCCCATTTAAGAATGTTAGTAGTATTTATTATCTTAAAATAAGCAATTTTGTTGGCTTCAAGATTTTGGCAGCTTCTCTCCTTAGTTCTCTAAGTACACATATATTTCAGTGCACCGAAGAACAAAATAAAGATGCGTAAACCGAAATTTCAAAGTCAACATAATACATATGTATAAGATATAATAATACTACACCCACATTCTCAAACTGTCAAAAAATGAGACAGTTCGAAATTTAGTATCAAACTCTCTATTTGATACTAAATCTCAAACGTGTCTAAAGTACGTATTCTAGATCGAAACAATTCAAAATTTACTATCAAACTCTTTATTTGATATTAAATCAAATTAAACTAGTCAAAAATACCTATTGTTCTTATATATTAATCATACAAAATTTAAAAACAACTACATCAACCAAACACAACAATATCCACCAGATGCAAATAGTCCATCAGCCTTCCCATGCATGTGCAATTTACATTTTTTTTTAAATCCGTCGATCACCACGGTCTTCCCATGCATGAATAATAAATATATTTTTTTAAAACCCGGCCTCTCACCACGACCTTCCCATGCATGTACAATATAAAATAAAATATTCGGCATGCATCTCAATATATATAAATTCGATAATCATAACTTAAATTATGCCTAAATTCAATAAAATTGAAACCTACATTTTTAGTTAAATACGATTGTACCCTAATTCCCTAAATCTAATTTACCCTTAAACTATGACTAAATTCAAAATTGGACCTTAACTATCCAATTAGATACGATCAAATCCTAATTGTTTAAAAAATAAAATTAGAAATAGATTTTAAATAAAAAAAGATTTTAATATTTTGTTTTTAATTAATCTGAAATAGGAAATTATTATTATTTATTTAAGAAAACATATTTTAAAAATTAAAAATGAAAATAAAATTAAAAGAAAATTGAAAATTTTAATTTCTATTTTTACTTAATTTAAAATTTCGCAAAACAAGTAAAACAAATTTCAAAAACAATATAAATAATAAACATATAATTTAAATATAAAAAAGAAGAAAAATTGAAAAAAAAATTCCAACCCTGAATTCAATTAAATCAAACCCTAAATCTAAAATCATTCACAATTGCATAAATTAAGCCTAAATTCCTTAATTGAACCCCCAAGTAAATTTCTCAATACCTAATTCCTAAATTCAAATCCTAAACCCTAAATTAAAGCCTAATTCAATCCCTTAATCGTAACTTAAAACCATAAATTATAAATTGAATCAAACTCTAATTACTAAATTGAATTACAAATCAAATTAAACTAAAACCCTAAATTAAAAAAACATTCAATTTGAATTAAAAGGGTAACATACTTTAATATATAATGTTGGCGGTGCTTCGGTGGTGCTCTGGCGAGTGCCGGTGGCAACAACTTCTCCCTTTTCCCTTTCCTCTCTCTAGCTCTCGCGATTATTTTTTTGGTTGTTGTTGCCAATGAAAGAAACTGCAGTGTTATTAAGTTTACCGATGGACACAAGGGCATCGGCATTCCACCGGTAGGAAAAATCCGGCACTTCTGGCGGAAATAATCCGTTGGTAAGTAAAAATCGGCGTTGCCGACCGCTACGTTTCTGTTGGTGAATTAAATCTGATTATTTTTTATTTTTAAAAAAACTTGCCGACGGACATATTCTGTCAGGTGATTAGCATGCTTTTGTCTTGATTTTTCTATATATTTAGGTAGTATTTTAGTTAGACTTTTGATTAATTTCGGTATAGGTTGGATAAATTGAGCATATTTTCATATTTATGTATATCCAGCTTAATTTTCCGTGTTTTGATCATAATTGATGCAATTGGGTGATTATTCCTTATTTTTCCCCATACAGCTAAGTAGTCGAGGAAGCTCAGGACTTAAAAGATGAAGCTTGCAAACCATTGCGAGAACGAGCAAATTGGCAAAAAAGTAGCCAAAGAGCAGCCATCGATCGATGACAGGAATCGACGCGGTATCGACGCCCTTATGTTGCCGGTGTCGACCGACCAATCTATCGATGAGATGTCAATAACCTCTCTCTCCCAATCGTCAATCCTCTCATCGGCCGACGGCAATTTGACGCAATAAACACCGTCGATCGACTCTCCCCGATGGTTGATCGATGGTCATTATTTTTAGGCGATTTTACCGCGATGCCTTCTTCGTTTGACTCTATAAATATAACGTTCTCTTTAGCTGAGAAAGAGAGACGCGATGCATAGGGACGAAAACCTAGTTTGGACTCTTGGGGCTGACAACCAAGAGTGTTCTTGTATATTTCTTCATTTTATCCTTTCTCGGTCTAGACTTTAGTTTTCAGACTTTAGTAGATTTTAGATCGTTACTCGTAGCCTACTTAGATTAAATTAGTAGATTTCAATAGTTTAATTCCTCTATTGAACGATGTTACTCTCCTTCGTTAATTAGTAAGTTCTCAATTCCCTTTACTTTACTAGTTTAATTTCTTGATAGCTTAGATTATGAAAGCTTATTGCAGTTGATTCTATTGACTCGATCGCAGACATTCCTGGAACACCTCTAACAGAGGGACAAATAGTCAATTCTTAATTCTATAGGGTAAAATAAAAATTCGATTGGCCTTTTGATATAATTGCTATGCTTAGTGTGTGACTCGTTGGTTTTTGTTAGGGTTAGGATTAAAAAAGACCAGCCCGGTAGTCTGTCTGAAAACCAACTCATCACTTCGTATTCGTAGTTGTGTACATTAGATTCTCATACTTTTTAATTATATGCTTGGTAGGAATTCTTATTAGAATAATTGTTCTTCAAAGCTCCATTGATTCTTCCTTCAAGCTTTTCATGGTTAATCGTGTTCTTGACTGCTTTGGTTTTTTGATATTAAATTTGTTGATGATTGTTGGCTAGGACTTACGGGTCTAGTGCCTAGAATCATTTAGAACCATCAATTGGGATTGTTGGGTACTTAATTGATTAGAGTAGATTTGTCCTTATTTTTATTAGCTTTTTAGTTCTTTTTTCTATTTGTTTTTGGTATAAGTTGGACGGTTTAAGCATAATCTTGTATTTTTATAATTCCATCTTATTTTACCGCATTTTGATCGTAATTGATGCAAGAAGGTGATATTTCGTTGTTTTTCATCTTACAACTAAGTAACCGGAAGAGTTTAACGCATAATAGACGAGGTTCGATGTTCAAGAAGTGAAGAACAAGACGCGCAGTCGACGCGAGCCATGATCCGCGACAGTCAATGCAGCTTCGACGCACTGTCGACGCAACTTGCTGAAGCGTCGATGTCGACGCAACTTGCTGAAGCGTCGATGTCGACGCACCTTGGGAATCTCGTCGCACACGAAATCAGTTGCTGTTGAAGAATCGTCCTCGGGAATAAAAATGGGTCTTGGTCCTTGGTGGATTTGAACGGTGAATGTTGTCAATGAATGGTACAAGGTCGCGTTGAAGT
>BMAC01000360.1:381150-396038 GCA_014905375.1 Phtheirospermum japonicum | reverse complement strand
TTTTCGGTGCTTATTTATTGTGCATGTAATTGTATGATTTGAGTGTATACACGTCCCATGCAGAAAATACTTGAGTGCTTTTGAGCGTACACTTATATATTATCCTTCGTGAGGAAGCATGATTTTATTTTGAAGCGACAATGTAATAATGTTCAAGTGTTTGACGTTGCGTGACTTGTACCTATATTTTCAAAATTACCTATGTAGCATAGCACGACTCTTTGCTTGAACTTATTTTCATTCTAGTTATACTTTGAAATTATCGTTTGTTCGAGGACGAACAAACCAATAAAGCGTGGGGTAGTTGATTAGAGTAGATTTGTCCTTATTTTTATTAGCTTTTTAGTTCTTTTTTCTATTTGTTTTTGGTATAAGTTGGACGATTTAAGCATAATCTCGTATTTTTATAATTCCAGCTTATTTTACCGCATTTTGATCGTAATTGATGCAAGTAGGTGATATTTCGTTGTTTTTCACCTTACAGCTAAGTAACCGGAAGAGTTTAACACGTAATAGACGAGGTTCAATGTTCAAGAAGTGAAGAACAAGCTTTCCGGTGAAACGAGTAGCAAAAGATCGAGAATTGGAGACAGACGCGCAGTCGCATCAACTGACGTGACCGTCGACGCGAGCCATGATCCGCGTCAGTCGACGCAGCATCGATGCACTGTCGACGCAACTTGCTGAAGCGTCGATGTCGACGCACCACTGTCGACGCACTGTCGACGCAACTTGCTGAAGCGTCGATGTCGACGCACCCAGTCGACGCACCCGCCCAGCCGACGCGCACACCTACTGACCAGACCTGCCGAGCGCTGCCGACCAAGTCTACCGAGTCCTACCGATCACCAGCGCGCGTCAGTCGACGCTACCGTCGACGCGATGGCCCAGAATTCGGATTTTAGGGTTTCTTGTGCGCCAAGACTTGCAATATCTATATAAACCCTCTATATTTTCGATTTTTAGAAGAACACACGACTACCTAGGGTATTTTAGCTTACAATTACAATAATCCCACATCTCATAACGAGATTTGAAGAAGGAGATCAAGGATCGAAGAACAACGCGTCCAAAACATCGAATTCCCGTTCGGGATTCAATCTTCGCCCAAGATCGAACGTGCAACTCCGGAATAGCTGGAGCTTTCTACTGCTTTTATTAGTTTCAATAAGTATTCTAAACTCTTAGTGAATTTAGTAGTTAATTTCTAGATTAATTGTTAGTTCAATTCTTAGTTAATTGCTTAGTTAATGCTAGAACTAGTTTAGTTAGTTAAATCGTTTCATGTTTGGATATTGGTTTAATTTAGTTTATTCATGCGAGTTGATTTATGCTTAGTAATTCGTTAATCTTAGATTCTTATGATTCGTTGCTTAGTGGTAATTTCTTATGCTCATGCTATTAGATTCGTTAATTAGGTTTGATTTATGGTTGCGTATTTTTGATAGTTTAAATTATTGCTCGTAGTTGATAATTTGGTTAGAATAATTAGTTTAAATAGCTTAGGTTAATTATTATCGTAGTTCATAATGATCAAATCAATTTCTTTTAAAACCCCAATTATACATGTATTTTATTTCGTAAATTGAGAGAAACATCTGAAAGACCGAACAGTTGTTTCCTCGAGAGATACGACTCGAGTCAAACTCATCACCCTACAGTTACCTCGTACTCTTGCGAGCAAACTAACGTGTTTTAAATTAATTTATTAAAAAGGGGTGCACAAAAGTTTGAGTCATTAATCTACAAGTTGGGATTGACAAACCTAGCTCGTAGGTAAGGTGTTCGATGAAATGCACAAATGGTTGTTGAGATGATTCCAGATCTCTAGACCCCCATTTTCTTAAATCTTTTCAAAGCTTTTGATTTCATTGTTCATCATTTAAATCAAAGAATTTATCCAAATGTTTAAATTAGCTTTTTCTTCGTCATTTTCTTGTTCGTGAATTAAACGTAGAAATTATCTTCGATTAGTTTTCCTCGAGAGATTCGACTCGAGTCAACTTACCAACCTACAAGTGACCTCGTACTCTTGCGAACGAACTTTTTAAGCTTGACAAACTGATTTTTAAAAGTAGGTGCGGAAAGTTCGATTTAAAATTTTGGTGTCGTTGCTGGGGAAGGATAAAGGTTGTGATTTTTGTGTTTGCTCTTCGTGATTTTTATTTATTTTTTCAATTTTTTGGTTTGTGTTAGTAAGTGTTCGTGATTTTTATTTTTGTTCGTGTTTTTTTCACCGGTATGTTTAATCTTGTGCGTTGAGTATTGTGTATGCAAAGTGCATCTCTTTAGGCCTAGAACTTAACGACCCATAAAAAAGAAAAGAGGAAAAAGAATGTCTAACCCGTACGGTGTACCTCTTCACGATTGGCGTGGCTTTCGATCGGCAATTCCATTGAGCCCTGCAATGCAGGATTACTATCTTGACGATTTCTACCTAGAGCAACTCCCGGTTTTTCATGGGCTTCTGAGCGAGGATCCGCTGAAGTTCATCCGAGAGTACGAGGCTATCACCTGGACTTTCCGTCATCTCGTCCTAACAAGGGATCAAGTGAAGATGCGTCTAATGAGTCGAGGCTTTGTGTTCTCTTTTCAAAATTAGAAATCCAAGTTAAGCAAATGCGCGTCTACGTTTGAAAGGTTTAAGCTCGCCCGCAAGAGAATGGGGTCACTTGTAGACCGGCAAGTTAACTCGGGTCGATCTCTCGAGGAGTGGAAATACGGAGTCAACAATGCTTATTAAAACATAATTTCTAATACTAAACACGCGATGAATGGGGTCTTTGTTTCGAAAATTACCAAAGTACTTAATTTTAAACCTCGATAACCTATCTTGCTTCGAGGGCGTCAACCTCTTCGCAAGAATAGTTTAATCGATTCACAAACTCACCAATTATACTACTTGATCTAAAGACTGTCCACCAAATCTCAATCAAACATTCAATCGAACAGTTGATATGCATTCACGAAAAATAATACAAATGTAACTTTAAACAAAACAAATCACACCAATTATTCAAATCGGAATAACACGACCAATCAATTATCATAAAATCAACCGTCAGCGATCGTTCATAGATATTCAGTCACAAACGATCCACATGAAATATCCCAACACAATATTACGAGATCACTATCAAACATGAACTACGAAACTAAATTACGAGATAAAGTTTAGGGATTACTAAATCATGTGAAAACTCAATCACGATACTACGGTGAATCTTGCTGAACCCTTGCTAATCCTGGGAATGAAATGAACCTCGCTGAATCCGGGAAGCTAGTCACAAACCTCCATCTTCAACGATTATCCGAATCAATCGAACTTCTAAATATTATTGTCGTAAGGGCTATAGGTCAAAGGTTGAGAAAGTTGTCAATTCTCTCTTCTAATGTATATGATCCAGTCTTGTGGTTGAAAGGATGGGTATTCTCTGAATATTTCTGAGTTTTAAAGGCTCAAGAGCCATTTCGTAACTGAAGAATCCCAAAAACCTGCATTTGTAACGTTCGAATCCGATCGGATTGGTCATTGGTCCGATCGGATGAAAATCTTTGTCCACTTGACCGGTCGGACGTAGCTCTTATCCGATCGGTGCGTGTCTCAAAAGTCAATCCGATCGGTTGTTGGTGTTATCCAGTCGGATAGTTATTCTTTTGGCTACTTCAAGCGCTGATTCTTTGTCTTCATTTCCTGGGTTTTGTTAAATGATTCGGATGAAAGAGAAAAGTAAGTAAAATGGCTCAAAATGGTCAATTATTGATTAAAAAGACAAAAAGTTAAGCAAAATGCCGAATAATGCAAAATCATGCAAAATGGCTTATTCTTGACCTAAGAAGATGGTAAAAAGACTAAAGCATGACTCAAAATATGTACAAAAGTGTAACAAAAATGTACGAATCAACCACCCCGTGCTTTATTGGTTTGTTCTTCCTCGAACAAACGAAAGAATCAAAATCAAGAAAGAGTGAAAGTAGTTAGATCAAAGAGTCATGTTGTGCATATAACTTAGTTTTGCAAATATAAACACTTTTGTTGAAAGCTCTCAAGCTAAGCTCTTGTTACCTTTTAACCTTGAAATCAAAGGAATGCGTCCTCTCAAAAGGGAAATATATATGATGGTGCACTTATTCGCTCGTGTTCTTCAATAGGTATGTGTATACGCTCGTCTCAACATAAACATGCATTCAACGACTCTTGCAGATCAAAAACTCGTACATCGCATATGTGTGCACGTTCAGTCAATAATCGGACTAGGACTTTTTAGGGTTGTAATGTAGGCTCTTTGGTAAGATATGTCGTATATAAAGATGTGTGGCTAACTTGCGAACAAACGCAATCTATAACTCACTCTATCAAACATTTTTAAGCATAGAGCATGGTTTGATCCTCATTCCTCCCAAAATAACCATATATCACTATTCTTGGCCTTTTATAACTAAGGCCATTTCTAACCCCAAATCCAAATACTTGCCTTTATACATAGGCTTTATTCTTAACAACTAGATGCTTTCTAAAGAACTTAAGCACCTTTTCTTTTTTAACTTCACTAGTTCCCACCCTATAATCGTCAATCGCAATAGACCAATAATAAATAAACCCTCACCTCACATACTTAAATGAAATATAAGCTATGAAGATGCTCATGGCTAACAAGAGACGGTATAAAGGCTTAAAAGGGGCTTATTAGGGATTTATAGTGGTTTTTATTTTTTAATATATATGGAGTCGGGTTTTATATGTGCCTATCGTCATTTTTGAAATCAAATGTACACATACGACTTAGAGACCTCTCAAAACACTTATCGAATCACAACATGTAATTTTGGTAATCACACAACGCTTCTTACATGGATTTTATTCAAACTTTGAAAGCAAGGTGATCGAGTTTTGAAAGCTTCAGAAAATTGCTAATGAGTAAGTATTATTTTATATATATATATATATATATATATATATATATATATATATATATATATATATATATATATATATATATAAGTAGGTTTTGAAAAACTTTGCACTAAACAAGCTCAAAAAACTCTAACGTTAGATCATACTATACATTATTTCGACAGGCATGCCATTACAAACACAATAAGCATGAGAATAATTTCGACATAGGTTGAAATAAACAGTTGGTTAATCCATACGTAGTTACTAAATGAACTGATAAAAAGCAAATAATATGATAAAAACGATTTGAATTATGCATGCAAACAGTTCCATCCAGTCGGATATTGCCTTTGTCCGACCGGATGAGGTGTAATTGACATGTCCGACCGGTGAATGTTCTTATCCGGTCGGACAACAGGTCAGTAAGTTTTATCCGGTAGAATATCACAGTCTATCCGACCGGATGCTACCTGTTTTGGTTGAGTTTTGGCTGATTTCACCCCCCTTGCGAAAAGAAATTAGCAAACTCCTGGTTGCTTACCAAAGTATATAATGTTGGGGTAGGGACAGTTCAAACATGTATAAATTCCAATCAATTATTTAAACTGAACCCCCAATTAGATTTCTCAAAACCTAATTCCTAAATTCAAACCCTAAACCCTAAATTAAAGCCTAATTCAACGCCTCAATCTTAAATTAAGATCATAAATTATAAATTGAATCAAACTGTAATTACTAAATTGAATTACATATCAAATTAAACCAAAATCCTAAATTAAAAAGAAAATCAATTTGAATTAAAAGGATAAAATACCTTAATATATGACGGTGGCGGTGATCTAGCGTGTGGCGGTGGCAACAACTTCTCACTTCTCCCTTTCCTCTTTCTGGATCTCGCGATTTTTTTTTGTTTGTTTGTGGTTGCTGTTGGGAATGAAAGAATCTGCAGCGTCTACTGCAGTGTTATTAAGCTTACCGACGTACACAATGTCATCTCCACGGTAGGAAAAGTTTGGCATTTTTGACAGAAATAATTCATCGATAAATAAAAGCTAGTGTTGTCGACAGCTACGTTTCCGTTGGCGAATAAAATCCGATTAGTTTTTATTTTTAAAAAAACATGCCGACGGACATATGCCATCGGCATATTAGGCAGGCTTTATTGCCACCAACTTGCCGGCGGAGCCATCTAATTAGGAGCCTAATCTGTTGGGAGTCCGTCGGCAATTAGTGTTGTCGAAGAATCCATCGGGAATGCCGAACTTTTACCGATGGGTTTCTACCCGTCAGTAATCTCCTTCGGCTTTTTTGTGTTTTTTGTAGTGGATGAAATAAAAATTTGATTGTTTTTAGTATGAAATTGAGTGAATAAGTATCGAATCATAAAGTAGTATGTAATTTGACATAATAGTATGAAATTCAATCGCAATCTAACGGCAATGTAGTGTGATATTCGACCATAATCTGGCGATTGCTGGTGACAAATACGACGGTCATTATAATACTTTAAAAGTTGTATTTGAATTAAATATAGAAGGAAGATAAGTTGGAAGAAGATATATTATGAAATTATGGAATAAAGGTAAATTATCACTCTTATGTAATAGTTAGATTAAATGAAAAGTTTGATAGATTAAATGGAAAGTTATGTTTTTATCGAAGTTTTGGGATAAAATGTTTATCTGATTGAGCATATGGGAATCGCCTCATATGAAAATGATAGTATCTATGATCTTCCACATAATGTTCCCTCGACTAGATCGGTTTCATTCCAAGTTTATTCCACGGCGCGAAGTGTGTTGGTGACCGAACTAATTAATAGAAATTTGCCTAATGGACACGAACTCGGCCACTAAAAGGGACTTCTTGTGCGTAACTCGTGGGCCTCTAGAGCCGGTAGCTATTAAAGTTCAAAATAACATTTCGGAAAAGAGTCTTTAACGGAACAATATCTTTTTGGTATAAAATTACATAATTTTCTTTTAAGAGGCGAGATTACGATCAAGTCTTTATTTCTAAGAGACACATATTTTCATTCTACACTACAATCTCTTTATTTTAGTCAAAACAAAGTGATTAAATTTATTTGGCATCAGAGGACTGGGTTACATTATAGCCTGACCTTATTCAATAAAAGGAACTCACTAACGAGGTTTTGCACAAATACAACTTTGAATTTTGAATTGTGAAGAATTAAAACACCACCCAATGGGGTAGCCTTTGGGGGTGCAAACACGAGTCATGCAATCTTGATCACTGGAAATCTCTGTTGGAATAGTTACAATTATCCGAGCACAAAACTGGAAAAAGAAATATAAAAACAGAAAACAAATAATAATTCAAGTCGAGTCGAGATTTAATCTCTGTCCGCAAGACGAAATAGCCCCGGTAGTGCCCTTCGGTTTTGGCTATTCGTCTCCAAAGATGAAACGACTTCGTCTCTGGTATTACAGYACCKTAAATACMAGAGCTCCAGCGAACTGGAAGAAAACGAACTGAGCTATGAAATAATATGCTGAATATGAGTATGTATGCTGTTCCAGGTGTTCAGGTATTTTTATGCGTAAGGAAAGTGGCTGGGAATGCAGGARTCTCACCCTTATATAGGGGTTCAAATTAGGGTTACAGCAGCTGCCAATTAAGACGTCCTTAATGGCGTTCAAACAGTCAGTTATATCAGACATGAACCTGGACGAGTTCAGCGTGCAGATACGTCTGCTGTTTGAAATTCAAAGTTGAAAACGTCTAACTGGTCAAGAGCCAGCCGTTACGTAACGGTCAGGTGCGTGAAGGTTCAAAAATGAAACCAGGGTTGAGCCAGAACCCGAACCCCATACGGACCAACTCAATCGGACCACCCAATAAGGACCAATTGCCCAAGACCCAGAGCCGAGGACCGAGGACCGAGGTCCGGGACCGGGCTCGGGCTCGGATCCGCTCGGCTACGCCGAAGGCGGACTGGCGAACCCAAGTCCAAGAGCCCGCGTGAACTTCGTTTACACAAAACCCACAACACTCTCTGGCCCACTTGATGTACATTAAAGAAATGTAATCATTTTTAAACTCTCTTCCACATTGACTAACATTCAATGTGGGATAACCGATAAAGCATTAAAGCAAACCGTTCAACTTTCAAGCATCATTTCTCACTCACCAATAAATGGATTTGAGAAATTCAAAATGCTACGATTATCTACACGACACGTAGAGTAATCCTATATAATTCATTAACATGAATTATCGCTGTATCATTTAATTAGAATTAATTCAATTTACAATCTTTAATTAGAATAAATCTAATTATTAACAATCTCATAATAAACATCATTTCAAAAATGAATTATACTTGGCATCAATGTTTTAAAATCCGGACCGGTGAACGAACCGGTCTCCTCACCGGTTCACGGTTCAACCGGTCGGACCGGTTCAACCGCCGGTCCAACTGTATTAATAAATATATAATATTCTTAATTATATAGTATGAAATATTATGTAATGTATTAATATAAATATTAATTTGATTCGTATTTGGAAAAAGAAATTAATTTATTATATAAACATGCTTAATTTATTTATACTCTATTAAACGTATTAATGTAATTCTTTGTTATGTGATATATAAGTCATAGATCAATATCTTAATTATTTGTCTAGATTATTAAGAGAGATAAAAATAAAAAAATAAAATTGACCGAACATAATTTATTTATTTTCATATCGCTTGATTAGGTTCCATGGATCATTAATATAATTATGCCAATTTAGTTGAATCATACACAATATTTTGCACATAAAAAACGGTTTGACTGGTTCAACCGATTTTTTTGCCGATTTTCAGCGGTTTAACCGGTTTTGACCGGTTTTTGATCGGTTTAACCGTTAAAACGATTTTATAGGTGTGATCGGATCGGGTCAATAGCCGGTTCCCGGTTTAACCGGTTGAACCGACCGGTCCGATCCGGTTTTTAAAACAGTGCTTGGCATCATAAAGTCTTGGACATTCGTGTTTGTGTGCACTATTTGTTGCTGAAAATGTAATACATCATGGTTATCTAAATACTTGTATTTAATTTTAGTTGCCTAATACTTTATAGATGATTTATATATTGAACTTTTTTTTAACTATTTCTAACAATTGGATATTCTTTGATTGATATTAAATAACTCAAGGGGGTGTTCTCATTATGGGTTTTAATAGAATTTAAAATTCCATATAATTCTGTGTGTCCTCAATTAGAAGTTTTGTATATTTCATAAAATTCTAAGGTCTTTAATATGAAATTTAATTGTTTTCATATAGTTCTGGGGTCCTCAAACACTTATGAAATTTGGTAGAGTTCCATCATGAATAAAATTTAATGAATTCTAATTTTTACTTGAAAATTATGAAGGGAGAATTTTTTAACAAATCCAATCATGACCCCTAAAACTCTAATTCCTCAATAATAAGAATAACAAGAAGAAGAAACATCACATCATATTTCTCATAACCTTGCCCTAACCCCATCTCATTTGCAATTCTTCTTGCATAGGTATGACTTGATGAGCCTTTATGTAAACATTCCGTTTGTAATTATATTCTTTGATGAGCCACTTGCGCAGGTATGAATTTATGAGGTTTTATGTAAATATTCATTTTGTAATTATATTCTTTGACGAGCTTTAAGTAAATATTCATTTTGTAATTATACAGAATATATTATGTCGAAACCTATTTTCATGTTGATATATAATTTATTTATTTTTATGTGTTTTGTGCAGTAGGGTATGTGGTCAACAATTATGATCATGTACATGTTCAACTAAGCCCGACAATATTTATACTATTTGTTCAGAAAAAAATTAATATATCACGTTGTTAGTTGAATAAAAAAAAATGAAAAAAAGAAGAAACTATTGAAGAAAAAGAAGTATTTTTACTTTTTAAAAGAATAATTGGAAACAGTGTGTGTATCTATATATATATTGCTGTTGCGGTAAATATATATTATTTTTGTGTCTTTGATGTGTGTTCAGCATGTGAAACTTTCAGTTTGGATACATATGTCCTTGTTTCTATTATGTGTACGCATCAAAAGCCATGGGCTCGATCAAATTCAGGACAATAAACAAAATATGTTTTATATATTATTATGTGAAATTTGTTGCTTATTATAATTAGCTTAACGATTGCTTTCCTTTTCTTGGCTTTAATTAGGACAAAATTACTTGTTTTTGTCAAATTGTTATTTAGACAATGCAAGGTCTCTAAATAATGAATCAAAAAGATTATTATTATTTTTTTTAGTGAAACAAGAAGACCAAAAGGTTGTTTGTTGAATAAAACAAAAAGAAGAAACCATTGGAAAAAAATAAGTATATATCACCCATATATATTAATGCAAAATCCTTCTAACCTATATGTCTACTTCGTATGCTTCGTTTGACAAATAAAAATCCTGGTGCTTCGTTTGCTTATGTATCATCCGAACCTAATATTTACTTAATTTAATACTTTTCTTTTTATTGTATCTTACCTAATTTATTTATTTTTATTATATTTTTTCTTATTCAATACTTTCTTTTGATTCTTCTAATATAATAATAGAAATAAATCATATATAATTAGTAGATAAAATCTAAATTGGTTATTTTAATTAAAATATAAACTACATATGAAGTAATTTTAATTAAAAATTTTTTATTATGAAAATAATTATATAAGTTTTATTGATAATATAATTTAAAATAATTTTATTTTTGGAGTTTCAAATGTTCTATATAGGTAAAATATGATTTATTTACAATAATATAAGTATGTAACTCGATATTAGTAATGTATTCAATCTAAATATAAAAATATTAAATTATATACTAATAATTAATAAACATTAATTAGACACAATTGCAATGCGACATGGGCGAGAGTATGATATCTTTTATATATCTCAAAGTATGTAACTAATAATTGTTAACGAACTTATTCTAAACATTAATATATAAAATAATTTAATAATAATAATAATTAATAAAATAGATATTAGACACGGGTTTAGAATGTGACGCCTTTTAAATTTTTGTAAATATGTAACTAAGATTTAATGAATTCTTTAAACATCAAATATAAAATTATTTAATATTTTTAATAATTAATAAATAGATTAGACATGTACAAGGTACGGGTTGTGGATAATTTTTTTAATTTTTTATTTTAGATTTAAAACTCAGTAATTATCATAAATATTTTTTATATTTATCTTTTGATAAGTTTCGTGTAATACACGGGTGTTAAACAAGTATATAGTAATGCAAAATCCTCCTAATCCATGTGTCTACTTCGTATGTTTCGCTTGGATAATAAAAAATCTTGGTGTTTCATTTGCTTATGTGTCATTCGAGCCTAATATATACCTAATTAAATATTTTTTCTTTTACTATATCTTGCCTAATCTAATATTTTCTTTGTATTATATTTTTTCTAATTCAATAATTTTCCTTTATAAATAAGTCATATATAATTAATAGAAAAAAAAATCTAGATTAATTATTTTAATTAAAAKATAAATTACATATGAAATAATTTTAATATACAAAGAAAAACTTATATATGAAAATAATTAATAGATTATAYTTATAATAAAAGTTGAAATAATTTAATTTTAAAATTTTAAATATTTTGTATAGGTAATTATGATATATTTGAAATAATTGGAGTATGTAACTAAATATTAGTAATGAACTTAGTCTATATATAAGAAAATAAAATTATATAATAATACTAATTAATATATTTATTAGACAATGCCACAATGCGAGAAGGCTTGAGAGTAGAATACCTTTTGAATTTTTCAAAGTATGTAACTATAATTACTACTAAGTTATTTTTAACATAAAAATATAAAATAAGTTAATAATAATTATTAATATAGATTAGAGAAGGGTTGAAAATGTGACATCTTTTGAATTTTTATAAGTATGCAAATATAATTATTAATGAACTTAATCAATAATTCTAATAATTAATAAATTGAATAGGGCACGGGTTGAGATATACATCCTTTCAATTTTTTATTTTAAATTTAAAACTTTATAATTTTCACAAATATTTTTTATATTTAGTTTTTATAAATCTCGTGCAATACACGAGTATTAAACTAGTATATATATATTGCTACTGCCATAAATATTATATTATTTGTGTGTGTGGTGTGTGTTCAGCATGTGAATTGTATACAATTCTATTGATTTAGAATATAATTCTATACTATTATTGATTTGGAATATAATTCTATATAATTCTATCATTGTGTTTTATACCATTCTATTCAATTATGTTTCATTTATCTATAAAAAAATTATACTGATTATGGTGAATTCTATATAATTCTATGGAATTTTATGGATTCCATAGAAAATGATGAATTCTATTAAATTCAATAAAATCCACAAAAATCCATACATTTATAAAATTCTATTAAATTTCATATTGGGACAACCTTAGTTTTTGTTAATTTGGGAAATTCACCATATTTTCCATATTCTAGTTTCTCTTTTTTCCCCCTTGTTGGCGATAATAACAAAATTTTCCTTAGGGTTGGACGGGCAACACTCTTGTCAGACTGGAGTAACGAATCATTCGTTAGGCCAAAATCATACAGCTACATTATAGTACAAAACCAATACATTATAGTAAAAAATCAATAGATCATAATACTAATACATCATAATATAAAAACCAATATATCATAATACGGGTCAGATTTTTATGAAAAACCAATACTTTCGAGTACAAAAACCAATACATCATAGTTCAAAAACCAATATATTATAGTATCGGGTCAGATGGCGTAACGGATCACCTGTCAATCTAGTCTAATGCAAGTATTTGCCAAATTATAATTATATAAAAAAAAAAGAAAAAAGCTAACTTTTAGAATTACAAATAATATCTAGCGTGACTAATACAATCTAACTTTGATGATGTTAGTGGAGGGTTAATTATTTTTAATTGATTTATTTCTGTTATAGATTATGCGCTATCTTATGATGATGTTTTGCCTTGTTCTCCCTTTTCTTTTTTAGAATTACATTATTCCTAATGCTGATGAACCTGCCAGATTCATATGTAAGCAAATTTTTATAATTAAATCATAAGTGAGTTAATATATTAATAAAACTTATCTATTAAATTTATTAATTATATAAACTATTAATTAGATATTAAAACTAATTAATTAATATCTAATTATATATATATGTCACAGGCACATATATCTAACATCGTATTAAAGGCACATATATCTAACGTCGTATTAAAGAGAAAACATAAGAAAGTGGTGGTAGCCTTGCCGTTGACGTGGAGAGTGAGTTTTCAAGAGATATATATAAAGTTGGCTTCTGCTACATTTTCTTTTTTTTTCGTATTGGAAAACAAATTTACACAATGTTCTTATGGAAATCGCAATGTTTTAGTCAAAGCAAAACGATTAAACTTATTTAGCATCAAATGACTGAATTACATTATAGCTTGACCTTATTTAATAAAAGGAACTGATTAACAAGGTTTTTTACAAAAACAAGTTTGAGTTTGTGGAGTAATATAACAAAACCCAGGGTAGCCTTTGGGGTTGCAAATACGAGTCACGCAATCCAAATCACTGGAGCAGCCATCCTCATAAATTAGACAGGTGCGCCCATCTGTCAAGTTTACAAACAATCATAAATAAAAGAAAAGTAAAAAGTGAGAATGAGTTAATAATGTATTCTCTAAATATTTTATATCCAATGTCTACTTTGGAAGCAAAATTATTTGTCTAGTGAAATGAAAAGGGATAATTTCAATATCCCAACCGACCCAAACATTTCATTCAAAATTCGTTTTACCAATCACTTGCAATGCAAATGTTAACCAACCAACAATTCTTAAGAAGATTTTGGAATTGCATTTGCATGAATATAACATATTATTGTTAGAAAAATAAATTCTGTGAAAGAGAAAAAGGACTTACAGGAGCTCACAACAAATATCAAAAAAAACACAAGCGCAAACAAGCTTTTGGCATTCATGATTGTGAAATGATATTGATAATAGTAATAATATTGATATTGATGATAGTGCTTGGTTTGTATCAAAAACAGTGTGCAATGATGTCAATTTATAGCAAGACGATGAATATACTGACAATCATTTATTATCGAACTAAAAAAAATAAAATAATTAGATAGTAATTCTTTTAACTAATATATATCTTATTAGCACATGTAATTAAATACTATTAAATACAATCACCCTTATATACTAATTAATATACATAATCCTTTTAATATATAATTCTAATTCGCATTAATTCGTTCGATTGATTATACTTATAGTTAATATTTAATATTTTCTTTTTATAGCCTAATAAATACCATATATATAATATTTACCTAATTAAATTGAATATTGAATATTTTTGGGCCAATTGTCAAATACTACATAGGAAAAAGTATTTTTGTCAAATATTATGACTTATTATACGAAATGTCAAATAGTCAAACCATAAATATACAATTACAAGGTTACCCCTAATAATAATAATAATATAATAAATAATATACCACCACCTCCCGCTGGCCACCCCCACCGCCACTGTTGTTCGGCCGCCACCGCCGCTGCCTGCCGCCGGAAGATTTTTCGGCGATATATATATATTTTTTTGCTCAACAAATATAAAATAAGAAATCTCACTATAAAGTAAGAATTTTTTAATAACAAATTTTCTTACTTTTTCATACATAAAGTATGAGATTTTCACTATAAAGTAAGATTTTTTTTTGAAGATAAATTAAAAATATATTTATTTTAGAAAATAAAGTAAGAAATTTCACTATAAAATAAGAATTTTTCCTACTTTCTCGAATATAAAATAACAAAATTTCTTACTTTAAAGGATATAAAGTAAGAAACTTTATTAATTTTTTGAACATAAAGTATGAAATTTTACTATAAAATAATATATAATTTGTATTA
>BMAC01000360.1:347752-379255 GCA_014905375.1 Phtheirospermum japonicum | reverse complement strand
TATATATATATATATAGGATTAGGTTCAAATGAGAACCATGTTCTTATATGTGAACCTAGAGTCAATTATGGGCCTTGGATCTAATTAAATAGATGGATCAGTTTTTTTTGTGTATTTCCTTATTTATTTAAAAGTGTTATGATTGTATAATAAAAGCAATAATGGTGTATATAGCTAAAAATAATAATAAAACACTGTGATTGTATAATAAAAGCACTAGTTCGCAGGTTCGCATATAATGACATGGTTCTATTTGAACCCACCACTATATATATATATATATATATATATATATATATACATACAGACACACACACACACACACACACAATTTTAATACTCGTGTGTTACACAGGATTTATCAAATAATAAATATAAAAATATTTATAACTATAATAGAGTTTCTAAATCTATAATTAATAAAAATTCAAAAAATTCTATATTCTTAACTCGTGTCTTCTACAAATGACTAGTTACTATTTATTAACTATAATCTTTTATTGTTCAATAATTTGTATTTTAATATTTAGATTAAAGTCGTTAATAATTTTAGATTTATATACGTAAATAAATTCATAACCTGTTACATGCTCAACCCGTATCTAATTTTATTAAATATTTTAATATTTTAATATTTAAATTATATTCTATGATAATTCTTAGTTACATACTTAGAGAAATTCAAAAGATGTTATATTCTCAATTCGTGTTATATTGTACTGCTGTCTAATTAATATCTATTAATTATTATTATTATATAAATTTATATTTTTATATTTTGATTGAATTCTTTAATAATATTTAGTTACATATATAGATTATTGAAGTAACTCATCATTTAGTTATATTATATATTTTAAATCTTAGTCTAATACAACGTATTTAAATTATTAATAAATAATTAAATTTTTTTATAATTAACATTATCTTATAAGTAAATTATCTTTTATTTAAAGATAAGTATTTGGATTTTTTTTAATTATATATGACTTCTTATATGTTTATATTAGAAGAATAAAAGAAAATTTTGAATTAGATAAAATATAATCAAAGAAAAATACTAAATTAGGAAAATATATATAAAAAAAGATTAAGTTAGACAAAATATAATAAATAAGGTAGATATTAGAATTCTTATATTAAATAAGTCTCAAAACCTCCAAAACTCGTCAAGTAACCATCCGAACTACCAGAAAAAATACATGTCAGCCCGAAACTTCATAAGCAAACACATAATATATATTACGTGTAACACAGTGTGTTACACAGGATTAATCAAAAGATAAATATAAAAAAATATATTTATAATAATAAATAGTTTTTAAATATAAAAATAAAAAATTAAAAGATATCGTATTCTCAACTATCGCTGCCTAATCACTATTTATTAACTATTATTAAATAGTTTTATATTTAAATATTCAAATTTAATTCATTAATAATCTTATTTACATCGTTAGAAAAATTAAAAAGTTGTCACGTTCTCAACCTGTGTGTAATATCTTTTAATTAATAATAATAATTATTATTATTATTATGAAGTACTTTTATATTTATTTTCTTATTTTAATTTTTTTAATAATTTTAGTTACTTAGAAACACTCAAAAGTAGCACATTCTAAACATGTATCGTATTGTACCAGTGTCTAGTCAATATTATTAAGTATTTTTATAATTTTGTATTAGAAAAATAAAGATTTTGAATTAGGCAAAATATAAATAAAGGAAAATAATAAATATGCAAATATAATAAAATGAAGATATTAATTTTGAAGAAAAAGGAAATATATATAATTAGGTAAATATCACAAATCTTATATTTTAGTATCACTACTAAAAAAAAAAAAGGCCTTTTACAATGGCTAATTAACATCAGTTTTTAAATAAGCGTTGTAATAGAGCAAACCGGTGACATTTACATCAGTTGTTTTTACAACCGATGTCAATAGAAACTACGATAACGGTCATTTGTCAACCTTTGTAAAGTTCTGTAGTAAAATATATTTAGCCGAAATACTACGACGGTTTGTTTACAACCGTTCTAAATACACCTTGTAAAATATAATTAGTTTAATTAAGTGAAATCAGTTTATAATTAGAATTATATTAAGGAAAATAATGAGAAATTAAAAAGGAATATATTAACTCGTCTAAACCTTCCTATCTCTGCTCCTGCCTCATCCAAAGATAAATCACCGCTGCGGCCACCACCACCGCCACAGGTGGCAATCTTACAGCCACCACCACCGACAATTTGAACTTGAAGGTAAAAAAAAAAGAAGGGAAAGTCATGGACGCTAATTCTTGGGCTACTCCTCTTTCATATGTCTCTAAGCGTTATCAATATCTCTTCAATCTTGATCTGGTAAATTTAATGTACAATTTTCATCTTGGAATTTTTTGTTTTTTGGATTGCATCAGATGTTCATTACACTACAAGAAAACTGCAAAATAGCTACAGAATATAACGACAGATTGAGTTCATCGCTAATTAGTGACAGAACAATAACAAAATATTGACTGAAATGAAAATTAAAAGTATTAAGAAAATAAAAAAGAAGTAGTAATGAATTACCGACAGAAATAGTGACGAAAAATAACTTCATCGCTATTTTGTAAACATTTTTTATACTACGTTATTGTAAAGAATTTAATGACAAATTAATAATAAATTTTTAGAATAATTTTAGTGACGGAATATTTTATGTTGCTAATTAATGATGGAAATTCCGTGACGAAAAATAATTCAATCACTATTTTGTAAATATTTTATATATGAAGTTATTGTAAAAAAAAAGAAAAAATTCTGTCACGAATACCTTCGAGTTCCATCGCTATTCCGTCGAAAATTAGTGACGGAAATAATAATCTATCGGCAAAATTTTAGCGACTAGGAGTTTTGCGATAGAATTTTGCGTTGCTATTTTGTCGCAATTCTGTCACCAAATGCTTTTAGTGACCGAATTTTCTGTCACTAAATTGAAGTTTTCTTGTAGTGTTAATAATCACATTTTTTTTATTGGAGCTTGTGTAATTTCATGTACATAATGTAAAACTTTGATTATTAATTCTTTAATCATCCAGGGTTTGTAAATTATCAAATCAAGCCTAAATTCCTGAAATATTGAATTTGATGTTAGGATAATGGATTTTGGATTTATGCATATGTGTGCGCGTTTGTACTGGGGCTTATTAATGTTTGCAGGTAAATATATGTTTTAAAAGCCATTTTTTTTAATTGATTTTCCTGTAAGAATGAAATAGGATGGTTTTGATGCAGAAATGTTGATGAGGTTTGAGGAAATTGAGGTGGATGACAATACACGCGACGAGTATCCTTGCCCTTTCTGTTCAGAATATTTCGACATTGTGGGACTTTGTTGTCACATAGACGATGAGCATCCCGTAGAGGCCGGTAATGGGGTAAAGTTTACATTGTTAATCTTCTACTTGTCAATTCATCATACGAATAGTGATGTTGATGAAACTTGAAAGAATGTAAAGAACTCATATTGAGAAATATGTTGTATTCAACTTTTCATTGAGATTTCATTCAATCATATCTTGATAATTACATCAGGGAATGTCGCCACTATTTATAATAAAGGTAACCCTAAAATATGTGGCTAAGACTGCTACAGTACATCAATTCAAATCCTGTGGTCACCATTGCTATAATACATCCTAACAGCTGGATGTACTGGATTAGGGCTGACGACATCAGCTGACGTCGGGTAGGTTGTCCTCATCTGATACCCATTGTCAGTAGTACGTTTGACTTCTGGGCGACCTATCGTGCGACCTGAGAGGTCACCAACCTTGCGACCTGGCACTGCACTCATCTCCAGGTCGCCACGCATCAGGTCGTCAACCGTGCGACCTGGCACTGCACTCTTCTTCAGGTCGCTAAGCAGTTTATGACCAGGCGACCTGAACTTATCAGGTCGCTCTCTATTATTCCCCCTCAACTCGGGTGCGGCGATAGGAAGAACAGAGAGCTTGTTCCAAAGCTGAGCAAATAATTGATGAGATAGTGGTTTGGTGAAGACATCGGCAGTCTGATCAATAGAAGGGACAAACCGAGCTTGCAGAGATTTCTTTGCAATGAGGTCGCGAACAAAGTGAAGATCTAATTCAAAGTGCTTCGTACGAGCATGAAGAACAGGATTGGAGGCAATAACAATAACACTCTGATTATCGACCCAGATTGTGGGAACAGCGGGAAGAGTGACCTGAAGCTCGCTTAGCAAGGAGCGGATCTAAACCAACTCAGAAGTAGCATGAGCAAGACTGCGACATTCGGCCTCGGTGCTGGACCTCGAAACGGAGGTCTGTTTCTTAGAACACTAGGAGACAATATTGTGACCTAGAAAAATACAAAAATCAGTGATGGGTTTTCTGTCATCTAGATCACCAGCCCAGTCGGAGTCTGAAAAACCTGTCAGAGCAAAGAATGAAGTTTTACTGTAGGTGAGCCTATAAGAAGTGGTACCAGCAAGATATCGTAAAATTCTCTTAACAGCTCGCCAGTGAGTGCTGAGAGGACAGTGCATATATTGGCACACCTTGTTGACACTGTAAGAAATATCAGGTCGAGTAACTGTGATATACTTAAGAGCTCCAACAATACTCCTGTAAAAGGTTGGATCAACAGTGGGCTCCCCTTGGGACTTAGAGAGGACAGGAGAGACAACCATCGGTGTAGGCGTAGCTTTAGCTCCAGACATACCTGCTTTTTCAAGAAGAGTTAAAATGTACTTTCCCTGATTCAAATGTAGAGCTTGAGCGGTGTGCGAGACCTCAATGCCAAGAAAATGATGCAGTTCACCGAGATTCTTTAAAGAATAGGTGGAATCAAGGTGATTAATAAGTCGTGAAATTCCGACCTTGTCGCTGCCAGTGACAAGGATGTCGTCAACATACACTAAGACCCATATGCAGCCCGAGGAACTGTTAGAGTAGAAGAGAGAGTTATCAGCCCGGGAAGCAAAGAAACCAAAACCAATAAGAACAGCTCGCAATTTTCCAAACCAAGCGCAAGGAGCCTGTTTAAGCCCCTAAATAGCTTTTGACAATCTACACACCTGAAGACTGGTATCCTCCTATTCAAAACAAGGTGGTTGAATCATGAATATTTCTCGGTCCAGCTCGCCATGCAAAAAGGCATTATTGACATCCAATTGTTGGACCGACCAATTACAATTGACTGCGATGGAGAACACAACCCGGATAGTTGCAGCTTTAACAACCGGGCTGAAAGTGTCAGAAAAATAAAAACTGGGCACCTAACTGTATCCCTTGGCGACCAATCTGGCTTTATAACGAGCAACAGAACCATCAGCATGAGTTTTTAGTTTGAACACCCACTTGCAACTGATCAAGGACTTGCCCGGAGGTAGCTTAGAGAGAGACCATGTCTAATTCTTAAGGAGAGCTGCATACTCTTCACTCATAGTTGCTTTCCACTTGGGATGTGTTAAAGCCTCAACATAGGAGGAGGTCTCCTTAAAATCGAGAAGCTGCGCATTGAGCACCCTGGGCTTGCAAATTCCTACCTTAGCTCGTGTGACCATGTGGTGTTTACCTGCAAGAGGGTTATTACGAGGAAAAGGAGAAGCATATGGAGAGCCCATAATTGGTAATTCAACAGTAAGAGGAATAGTAGAGGGAGTAGATTGGTTGGAGGATAGTGGGATTGGTTGATGGGAAGAACTGGGAGATTGGACCATTTGAGGTGATGGTGAGGTCGCGCGGTATGGATTCTAAGGTACCTGTATGGGGGGCGGCGGACCAAGTATGGAGGGCTAAACATAAGACTGTGATGAGGTCGCATGTGGTTGTGTGGAGGTCGCATGTGGTTGTGTGGAGGTCGCTGGCACATGTGGCATGGTCGCTTGTGGTATAAGAGGTGGAGGACCAAGAATTGATGGTTGAACATTGGAGCGGGAGTGAGGTTCAGAATTTCTCGAGAAGGGAAATTTGAGCTCGTCAAAGATCACATGTCTGGTGATTATAACTTTGTTATCTGGCAGTAGGACTTTGAAACCCTTATAGTGTTCACCGTAACCAAGAAATGTACTAGGAAGCGACCTGAACTGAAGCTTGTGTTTATTGAACGGTCTTAGATGAGGGTAACAGAGACACCCAAAGGGTTTAAGATGAGTGTAGCTGGGGACTTGATTTAGTAGGAGCTGATGAGGACTTTTATACTGAGTGATTTTAGAGAGTAATCGATTTATGAGATAGACAGCAGTGGTAAAGGCATCATCTCAGTATTTGATAGGTAGATGAGAATGAGAGAGGAGAGAAAGACCTTTTTCAACAATATGTCCATGTTTTCTCTCAGCAAGGCCATTTTGTTGAGGTGTGTAGGGACAAGAGATTCTGTGGTGTATCCCTGAGGAGTGAAACAGGTTTGTAAGGGCTATAAATTCTCCCCCTCCATCACTTTGTACAGATTTGATTTTAGAATTAAACTGAGTAAGGACATGATTTTGCAATGAGTGAAGGCAGCGAGCACATCAGATTTATGCTTTAGCAGATAGATCCAGGTATATCGAGTATAATGATCAATAAAGGAAACATAGTAGGAGAATCCATTCGAGGATTTGACAGGAGCAGGACCCCATACATCTGTATGTACAAGATCAAAGAGATTTGTATATTCAGTTCCTGAAGGAGAAAAGGGTAGCTTATGACTTTTACCCTGAAGACAAGCACAACAAGTAGAAAAGGTAATTTTATTAATATTATTAATGGAGAGATTACAGGTTCTAAGAACTTCTTGTAATACATTATTTTTAGGATGCCCTAGTCTAATATGCCACAACTGTAAAGCTACTTCTTTATTCAAATCACTGAACTCAGTGATGAAGATACTAGGGTCTTGTCTCATGAAAGAGGTAGATGGGGTTGATGGCGAGCTGGATGTCAATTTTTAAATACCATTCTTAAGAGAGCCTCGGAGAAGAATTTAATGTGTAACCCGGTCCTTTACATAGCAAGAAGTAGGATGAAATTCAAAGTAAACAGAGTTATCTTGAGAAAATTGAGAGACACTGATGAGGTTATTAGTGATGTGCGGAACATGAAGAAGTTTTTTGAGTAAAAAGGATTTGTTGCTGGAATGAAACTGTGAATTACCAATATGAGAAATACACAAACTTGATCCATTGCCTACTTGAAACTTGTTGTTTCCTTGGAATTCTGAGGCGATGTTGAGATTAGAAAGATAATTTGTGACATGATTAGAGGCTCCTGAGTCTGCATACCAGCTCGCATCGCTACTTGAATCTGACATCAGTGATAAAGTAGAGGGATCAATGTACTGTGTCACGGGATAGACGCAGTAGGAGCTCGCTGAAGTGTTAAGACTGTTCTGTGCAGTGTAGGCAGTATCAAATCGATAATAGCACTTGTCAGCAGAGTGGTTAGAGTAACCACAGATTTGACAAGGCGACCTGTCTCCTGGTCTGAAACCTCTTCCACCTCATCCTCTGTAACTGTTGGTCCTCCCTCGGCCACCTCTTCCAGGGTGGCGACCTCTTCCTCTGTTCGCTCCTGCACCAGTCCAGGTGTCCTTTTTCTGACCAGAGTACTGATTGGCGATGTTGATAGTAGGGCTTGATCCTTTCGTGTTGATGAAGTTGGATGCATTTCCAGCTTCGAGTCTGTTCTCAAAGTTTAATAACATAGGCAGAATGTTCCTGAGGGTGAGTGAGTCACTCCGAGCTGTAGCTGCTACCACCACTGGGTCAAAATCTCCTCCAAGACCGGTGAGAACATGCATTGCTTGATCTTCTTCTGAAACAGGTTGACCAGCTGAAGCTAGCATGTCACAGCAACTTTTTACTTTGTTAACATATTCTCTGATGCTCATGGTTCCTTTATTGATAGAGGAGAGCTGCATCTTGTACTGCATCTTCCTAGCTGCAGTTTGACTGGAAAAGTTGGCCTTCAGAGTTTGCCATATTTCTCTTGAGAATGCAAGACCAACCATCATGGTAAGAATACTTTCAGAAAGAGAGGAGAGAAGCTAGGATGCTAACAACTGATCTTGTCGAACCCAGAGCAGGAATTCCGGGTTTACTGATCCTTCGGCGATCTGAGATGGAGGTCTAATTTCTCCAGTAAGATAGCCTTCAAGCCCATACCCTCTGACGGCTGTGTAAACTTGCATTTTCCAAAGTAGATAATTTGAGTCATTTAGTTTGATCGAGATGAGTTGAGTTTGAGCTTTGAGAAGAAAGAGAGGTATTTTGAATTACTGAGTGAGAGATCACTTGAGCCTCATGATATGGAGGTGTGATACCCTATGTAAGGGAAGAAAATAAGGAGACGAGAGAAGAGGTGTTCAGAGTAAAAACCTACTCTGATACCATGAAAGAAAGTAAAGAACTCATATTGAGAAATATTTTGTATTCAACTTTTCACTAAGATTTCATTCAATCATATCTTGATAATTACATCAGGGAATGTCGCCACTATTTATAGTGAAGGTAACCCTAAAATATGTGGCTAAGACTGCTACAGTACATCAATTCAAATCCTGTGGTCATCATTGCTACAGTACATCCTAACAGCTGGATGTACTGGATTAGGGCTGACGACATCAGCTGACGTCGGGTAGGTTGTCCTCATCTGAGACCCATTGTCAGTAGTACGTTCGAACTTTGGGCGACCTACCATGCGACCTGAGAGGTCATCAACCTTGCGACCTGGCACTGCATTCATCTCCAAGTTGCCAGGCATTAGGTCGTCAACCGTGCGACCTGGCACTGTACTCTTCTTTAGGTCGCTAAGCAGTTTATTATGACCAGGCGACCTGAACTTATCAGGTCGCTCTCTATTATAATTCACTATATATGTTTTTTATTATTAACACTAATAATGAGGAAGGAACAATTCTTTGTTGTTTGGATTTTTTCTGTTGGAATTGATATTAACACAGGAGTTATCTATTTTCAGGTTTGTCGAGTTTGTGCAATGGTGCTTTGATTAATCTGTTGAGCAACATAGCCGATCTTTCAGGGTTAGATGGATTTGGCCAATTTTTCATTATAGTCATATATTTTACTTGTTCTTGATAAGTCTCACTGTTGACAACCTGAATTCTGCCTCTATCTTTTGAATTTTACTGCTCTCTGTGGGTACTGTGTTGCTTGTAATACTTGTAACTTATTCATCTTGACCATTTAGTTGTTATTCTTTTAGGAGATCGAGTTCATGTCTGAGTTTAGCTGTATAACTTGGATGCAATGTTCTGTTGTCTTAAAATGACTTCATGCTAGTGAAACTGCTGCGTTTCTTTAGAAATGTATTTGTACTTACACAATATTATTTTGTTGACTTTAGGAAGATGATGAGCATACGATTGAGGAAGATGATGAGCATACGATTGAGGAAGATGAGGCTCTTATCACTAAAGAAGAGAGGGATGAAGAACTAGCAGCATTATAGAGTGAAATTGATTTACCAATTGAGGATTTCAAAATAGTGTAAAATTTGAAGGTCTATGGTTTTCAAAATAAGTCTCAGATTTACGATGTTGTTATCAATGTTAAACAATACTGGTTAACAACATCGACCAGAGTAAAATAAAAATATGCAGCGGAAAATAAATTTAAGAACACGGTTTAAACAAATTCAGTTCACAAGTAAAATTACTTGTGAACTTGGGTGTACAAACCCGAAAACTATAATACTTTCTTATTTTTTGATCAATACAAAAATATTAAGTAATATATAAAAACTAAAGCATCAAAACACATGATACTAAATACTTGTCGCCTAGGTTGATCAAGCTCTTTTCCGTTGGTCACGCAACTTCAAATAGCTTGACAATATCGAACAATGGGTCCAAGTAGTATTCGTGTTCTTCTCTTGCTCTGCGTCTTCTTCCTTGCGTCGTACGTCTTTTTCCTTAAACTCCTGTGCGTAAAAGTCGTGTGAAGTTTTAGGATTCTATTGTCTTAAATAGACAATCCTAGAATCCTAAACTTGGTAAACAAGACAAAATAAATCCTAAACACAATCTAGGAAACTAATAAAGTCTTAAACATAAACTAGGAAACACAATATATTCTTAAATCTAGTTTCCTAACTTATTTTGTGCCCAAGAAAGGCAAATAAAAAAATAGGATTTATTGCCAAGAATAAATTCCTCAACAATCTCCCCCTTTTGCCTTTCTGGACAAAACACTACGACGCAAACACAAATAAAACAAAAATACTAACTCCCCCTAAGTTAGAAAACTCCCCCTAAACAAAATACCCAATGTTGTTAAAATTCAAACCAACATTACATACCAACATTGTTCAAAAACTTAACAGAACAAACCAAAAAGGAACTTATTGACCTCGAACCCTCTTCGAACGATGAGGGGATGTCGAAGTTCCTTCACCTCTATCTTTGCGCCTCCTCCTCTGCATTTTCATCATTTTCCTCAAGGACTTATCGCGCGAGCAAATTCGCTTCCTTCGCTTTTCCTTCGCAAGACTTGCCAAAGCTTCGGCAACAACAGCATCTTCACCAACAACATTCTCTCCAGCAGCATCTTCAGCAGCATCATCTCTAGCAACATCTTCAGCAGCGTCATCTTCTCCCCCTTTTTGACCAGAAAGCGAAAGGGCCGTCGAGAGAGAGCTATAAAGAGCCTTTAGCTGAGTCATCTTCAAATCAATGGAAGCCACATGGGCACGAAGGACCTGTGCAGAAATGCGGACCATGTCGGGATCATCCGTCCCAACACCACTACCAACATCGGCTGGAAACGGCGCCTGCCAAGGAAGATCAATGACTCTGGCACCGGTAACATGCTGACCTCTCAAAGCAAACCAATCAGCTTCACCCGTGAGCACATCATCGGGACGAAGCGACAACCCTTGGTTCTTGAGCAAGCTGAAAATCAAAGAAGGATAACACAACGAGGCCGCACACTTCGTGCTGGCAAACTTAGCAATGGTGTTAAAAATATGCTGGCTGAAACTAAACTGAATTCCCCTCCCAATGATGTCAAAAACATGCCGGGCCTGAGGCCGCGTAACACACGTTGTGTTCTTGGAGGGGACCCAATTACAAATACCAAGATTATGAAGAATAGAGTAAAGAGACAAAAGACGGGTGCTAGGGAGCTGTTCAAACCAAGAATTAACCAAACCACCAGACAAAAACGAAATAACCTCATTCATATCATCTACGGTCGAGTCACCCCGGTATGGCTTAGTGCCAAACAACTCATCAATCAAAGCCTGGGTGAAAGAGAACACTTTGCCACGGACAAAATTTTTGCCATAGTTCACTGACTCTAAATCAACAATAGACGGCAAAAGATTCGCAGAAAAATCGACCACAATATCCCGAACAAAAGGCATGGAAGTTGAAACTGTGGAGTAAATACCTTTGTGTTGAAGATAAGCGATGAGGTTGTGCTTTTCAAACAAATAAATCGGGACTCGCCGCTCAGCGATCATGTGACACGTCTGGTAGGTGGTAAACAACTCGGCAGCTTCAGCAGTAAAAAACACTTCCGAAAAAGGCACCATATCTTCAAGCTCAGGGGTCTGAGAGGGAGAACCCGTGGAGGATTGAGAATGAAAACAAACATCAGAAGAAGACGGCGTGGGAGCACGAGATGCTAGTGGAATAGAGGCAGTGCGAGAGGACAAAATAGTCGGAGAGTGATGTGATGTTGGTATAGAGGAACCAACATGGAGAGCAACATTGACCGCCGCAGCAACTTTCTTTTTCTTATTGTCCTTCCTGCAAGCCTTAAGAATATCTCGAAGAGGAATATCCGAGGAGGAATCAGGGGAATGCTCAAATAAATCTAGATCAAACTCGGGGTGATCCTCAAGCACCGGAGACGAAGGAGGAACATCGGCAGGCGGTTTGGCGGAGCTGGTGACTTCACTGGTGATAAAATCCAAAATAGTGTAGGGAGGGGATGAATACTCTGTCGCAGTGGAGCCAGGAGAAACCTTGACCTTAGCCGGGCTAGGTCTCCTGTCGGCCTTCCTTAGAAGCTGTTTCCGGCGAGTAAACTTCTTCTCCGGCAGACTCGGGGCAGAAGAAAGCGGCGACTTGAACCCTTCAACCGGAGCAGCAAGAATAAAATATTCATCATCATGGTCGGACATCAGAGTGACATCCTCCTTGAGGTTCATATGTTCAATCGGCACATTGCAGCGTGGCCCCGCCTTGCTCTTCGGTACTGCGGGCGGCACAACATCGGGCGGAATATTGCGCAGGCGCCTCGACCTTTTCAAAGTAGGATTTCCAATCCGACCGAAAGTCTCCGCAACAAATGCCAAATCTGGGGGGCTATCCACATCAATTTCATTCCCAGGCTGTCCTGGGAACACTTGCACTACAGGCGTGGCATCAATCGGCGGCGGAATTAGAACAGCAGCCTGAGAATCTTTCGCCGGCGAGGGTGGTGGCGATGTTGATATCGGTGGTGGGATGGAAGAGGAACCACCACTAATTTCTTCCAGTATGTCTAGGCCACCAACTCGCACATAGGGAGCAAGAACCTGTTCGCCAGTGCGGCGGAGTTCTGCAGGTAATTCTGGAACAGACGAAGGCGGCGATGATCTTGACATCCTGCAACTTCTCAAAAGCACACAAGAAATTCGAGAGAATTGGAGAGAGATAAGGAAGTCTGAGAGTTCAATTCGCAGAGGGTTACTGAGTTGTGATCAAACGGTAAAAAAGGTTCAAGTTTTTATGCCCAGAAAAAAAGACCGTTGAAGGAGAGAGAAGGTAATAAAATAAAAAGAAAATCCCTAATTTCACCTCTTTTGGATTTTTGTCTTAAACACAATTTTTATTTCCTTTTTAGAAAAGCGCCACTCCTCTTTAGTTTAGGCTACGTGATCCTTTAACAATTCCATTATCTCTTCCTTATTTTTGAACAATTAAATTGCACAGCCCTTAACACAAAATCGGCCGAAAGTTCATAGCTAAAAAAATGGACCATCAACCCAGTAGCATCAATCTTGTGCAATGTTAATTTTCACTCACCAAATATGCCTCGTTATTACCTGTCCAGCTGTCCGATTTTAAGTCCACCGAAACACTTAGTTAGCTCAATTGAAAATAAAATCAAGAGTTTTCAAGATAGACAAAGAACATAAGAAACAAAATGCACAGCGAGATGGAATCTTCACAAAGTATGAATGTCCTAAGAGATGCCTAAAAATCATGACCTTAGAGAATAAAAAATATATATAATGATTTCAGTGACTTGATCCAATGTTGCTTTTTATTTCTGACAACATTATAAACCAACATTGCCTTAGGTGAAGTCAATGGAAACTTACCCCTTAACCCAAGTTAATGACTACGTCAACATCTCTCAAGAAGGTGATATTTAAAGATTGGATCATTTTGTATCCAGATTTTCTTCATCCTTGAAGGGATTTGAATCTTTTAATCTTCAGCAATTGCTGTTAAAACCTCTTGTTTTTGGACCTAGGAGAAAACCTGTTTCTGCGGGTAAGTCCCACAATCACCCAATTGAAGAGGTTGGTTCTTTTTGTTATCACTTTTATTGCGACACAGGACCTTATCGCACTTTCAATCAGACTCAATGCATTAGAATTATGTATGAAAAGAAAGATAAAAATGCATGCAAAAGTATACAGATGTTGTGACTGATGTTGATATGAGGTGTCACAACATCACAAACCAAAATTGGTTAGACAATGCACATACCGAGATCTCTCCTCAAACGAGAGAAGGTCTCGAAATCTAATGCCTTAGTGAAGATGTCAGAAAGCTGATTATCTGTTCCAATATGCTCAAGGCTAACAATCTTCCTCTAAACTAGGTCTCGAATAAAGTGGTACCTTATGTCAATGTGTTTGATTCGAGAATGCTAGACTGGATTTTTGGAGATGTCAATGGCACTGGAATTGTCACACAGCACATTCAAGATGCTACTGTGCAGATCGTAGTCCTCTATCATCTGGTTCATCCACAGTAATTGTGTGCACGCACTTCCAGCTGCAATGTACTCGGCTTCAGCTGTAGAAAGAGATATAAATTTTTTGCTTTTTGCTGTACCAAGAGATTAAATTGTTACCCAGAAAAAAACATCCCCCAGTAGTACTCTTTCTATCTACCACATCCTCATCCCAGTCCGAATCAGTATACCCTACAAGTTCAGTACCAGTGTCTTTTGTATACCACACACCTAGTTCAGTTGTACCAGCAATGTACCTAATAATTCTTTTAACAGCTTTCAAGTGTGACTCTTTTGGATTAGACTGATACCTAGCACATAAGCACACACTATACCTAATATCTGGTCTACTTGCTGTCAAATACAACAAACTTTCTATCATACTTCTATACATGGTGTTATCAACACCCTTACCAACATCGTCTCTAGACAGCTTCACAGTTTTTTCCGGTGGCATTTTCTTATGAGTTTCACTTTATAAACTAAACTTTTTAACTAAGTTCTTAGCATATTTAGTCTGGGAAAGGAAAATACCGTCATCAAACTGTTTGATTTGTAAACCCAGAAAGTATGAGAGGTTACCTTCCATGCTCATCTCGAATGTATTGGACATCCGAGTAACAAACTCCTTGACCATCTGCTCGTTAGTGGATCTTAAAATAATATCATCCACATAAATTTGGACGATTAAGATGTGCTTATTGGATTTAAGAAGGAACAAAGTTTTATCAACTTCCCCTCGTCTAAAGTTCAAATAAAGCAAATGTTGAGTTAGCCTTTCATACCAAGCTCTCGGAGCTTGTTTTAAACCATAAAGAGCCTTTTTCAGTTTTAAAACAAAATCTGGTTTTTAAGGATCCACAAATCCTTTAGGCTGCTCAACATACACTTCTTCACTCAAGACTCCATTTAAAAAAAGCACTCTTAATGTCCATTTGATGCAATGAAATTTTCATATAACAAGCAACCGAAAGCAAAAGCCTTACCGACTCAATGCGGGCAATAGGGGCAAAAGTTTCATCAAAATCGATTCCTTTAATTTGCGTATACCCTTGTGCAACCAGTCGAGCTTTGTTCCTCACAATGTTGCATGCTTCATCAGTCTTGTTCTTGAATATCCACTTTGTTCCCATCACGTGGGAATTTTCTGGTCGTGGCACTAAATCCCAAACGTCATTTTTGGCGAACTGGTCCAGCTCTTCATGCATTGCCCGAATCCAGAACTCATCCTTGAGCGCATCCTCCACTCGCTTGGGCTCTATTTTAGAAAGGTACAAAGACTAACGAATCTTAGAATAATTAGTAGACAGACACTTGTACCTGACCATCTCCTTAATATTTATCTGTCTCCGTCTTTTGCTCCTTTAATCTAAATCACCAATAATTTGGCCCACGGGGTGGTTTTTTCTGTATCTCTGGATGGAATATCTCTCTGATGAAGATCAATGGGATCAGCTGGACCTTCATCTTCTGAGTCAGAATCTGATTCTGTGGCGGCTTGACTTGATGTTGGTTCTGATGTTGGGATCCAGCATCAACATTGGTATCAACATCTCTCAATTCTATGGATTCAGCACCTGCATCTCGGTTCTCAATTCCTGCACTATCATCTGAAGTAGGAGTGACATTTTCTTGAGGATTTTTATCATAAACCAGATCATTATCCTCGGAAGGTTTGACTCCACTCGTTAGATCATCAAACTTGACATTAACTGACTCAAACATGCTTTGAGTTATAAGGTTAAACAACCTATATGCATGACTATTTTGGGAATAACCCATGAAAATGCACTTGTCACTCTTTGAGTCCAGTTTAGCTAAATGATTTCTATTGTTGAGCACGTAGCAAATACATCCAAACACATGAAAATAACTCAAGTTCGGTTTTTTATCCATCAATAACTCGTAGGGAGTAGCACATGAACCTGGTCTAAAATAAGCCCTATTTGTAATATGACATGCAGTGTTCATTGCTTCAGCCCAAAAACGTTTTGCAATTCCATTAGAAATGAGTATAGTTCTAGTCATCTCAGCAAGAGTCCTATTCTTACGTTCAGCTATGCCATTTTGTTGAGGGGTAATAGTTGAGGAAAATTCATGACTTATACCCTCTGAAGTGCAGTATTTTGAAAAAGATGCATTTTCAAACTCTTTTCCGTGATCAGTTCCAATCCTACCAATGTTCACATTAAACCTTACACACAGCTTCTTTGCAAGTTTTTTGAAAGCCTCAAAAGTTTCAGATTTTTCTTTAAGAAATTCTACCCAAGTAAATCTAGAAAAATCATCAATAATAACTAAAACATACCTCTTACCACCAAGGCTCTCAACCTCAAGTGGTCCCATGAGATCCATATGTAGAAGTTCAAAGCAAGAAGAAGTAGTAAGACTTTGCTGGATTGGATGTGGCACTCTTACCTGCTTTCCTTTCTGACATGCCTCGCACACAGGAATAATCTTGGTGTTGAGTTTAGGCAACCCACTCACAGCTTCTTCTTTGGCCAACTTGTCCATCATCTTGTAATTCACGTGTCCAAGCTTTTGATGCCATAACTCAACATCACTTAGTTGGGACAGTCTTCAAAAAGCATCACTTTGGATTTGGTAGCAATTATCTAAAGTCCTCTGACCAGTGAGAATACATGGTCCATTCTCCTCATAAACTTCACACTTTTCACGATTGAATTTGACACTAAAACCTCCGTCGCACAGTTGACTTATACTGATCAAATTTGTAGTAAGTCCTTCTACTAACAACACATTTTCCAGAGTTACAACACTGGGAACATGGAGTGTTCCTTGACCAACAATTTGGCCATTTGCGCCTCCACCATACTTTACTTTTCCACCTCGAAATCTGACAATATTGGAAAGAAGCTCCTCTAGCCCAGTCATATGCTTGGAGCATCCACTATCGAAATACCAGGCTCCAGGGACGTGGGATTTCAGGGAGGTATGGATCATATTGCACTTGACGTTATTTTTCTTGACCCACACTTGTTTGAATCTGGTGTTGGTATTGATGTTGGTATGACGGAAACCAACATTGACATTAGCAGCCGCATTAGTTCTTTGAAAGTGTCTTCTCTCGCCTAAGATCTTCCAGCAAAAAGGCCTAATGTGCCCTGGTTCACCGAAATGATGGCACACGAGCTGTCTCCTTCACTTTTTGTGGCGTTTGGAAGATTTCCGTTCTTTACTTGACACTTGCGTTCGATGATCTAGTTTAAAACCAATACCTTTCTTCGAGGTTTCTGGAAAGCTCATCTCTAAGACTTCATCAAGTTTCGACTTGCCTTTGTTCAAATCTGATTTGGTTTCTTGGAATTTGGTCAACTCAGTTTTTGTCTTTTCCAACTCAGCATCCTTCTTGGTAAGAGATGTCTCCAAACGGACAATTATGTCTAACTGATCATCCTTTTCTTTGGTCAGTTTCTCCACTTCTTTCAGAAGAGCCTTGACCTTGAGTACCTGTTTTCCCCAGCTAACAAACAGTTGCTGGTGCTCAACACTTAGCAGTTCGTACTCCTTTTGGTAATCACTAGTTTCAGCATTCAAGCACACGATGTTGGTTTCAAGGATATCAACATGGACGTCGTCGTCCCACACAACATGGGTAAACAAGGATGGAATAGGTTCAGTTGACTCATAATCATTGACATCCTCAGTGAAGTCAGTAGCGACCATGCTTTTCTTCCTAAGAGTATTAGGACATTCATTCTTGTAGTGTCCCCAACCTTTACATTCATGGAATTGCACCTCACTGAGAGGTCTCTTGGGGTTGGATGCATTTGGGAGTGCGGAAGTGAACTGAGATCTGGGAAGAGAACGTCCAGTAAATTTTGGTGTAGACACCTGCAGTCTGGTTTTCGTACTTGAGCCTCCAATGTTATTCTTCTTCTTCAAGAAACTATTGAAACGTTGGGTGACAAACGACAATTCGTCTTCATCAAGCGTAGTGGATTCCATCCTTTTCAGAATCCCATTGAAATCAAACTCCTCATCATCTTCGTAGTTGTCTGGATTAGCGTCTGAGGAGAAGGCAACATTCTTCTCTTTTAAGTTGGAGCCGAGGTGTTCCATCTCATACTGATTAAGGTTTCCAACTAAGGTGTTGAACTCAATGTTATCAACATCTTTATACTCTTCTATAGCAACCACCTTCATATTATATTTCTTCGAAATAGACCTCAGCAGTTTTCCTACAAGTCGAGAGTTAGTTATTGACTCACTAAGCTCTCTACACTCGTTTGTGATGTCTGATAATCTCATCGAATAGTCCATGATCGACTCCTTCTCATCCATTCTCATCGCTTCAAACGTGGACAACAACATTCTCAGCCTTGATTTCTTCACGCTCGCAGTTCCTTCACACACCCTTTGGAGTGCGTCCCATGCGTCTTTTGCTGAATCGCAATTCTTGATGAATCTGTAGTAACTTGCATCTACATAACCACACAAGGCGTTGATGCATTTAGAATTCCAGTTCGCAGCAGCCACTTCGTCAGCAATCCAGTCTTCCTCTTTCTTGGGGATGGTGTCGCCTTCACCATCAGTGACACGTGGCTTTTTCCATCCAACGAGGATGGTTCTCCATGCTCGTTCATCAATGCTTTTTAAGTGCCAACGCATCCTCTGCTTCCAGAGAGAATAATTCTCTCCGTTGAGAATCGGTGGCCTTGGGTTGCCTTGAGCATCCATAGCACCTAAAAATAAGGATCAGTACTTAAAAGGTTAAGTAACCCGCTCTAGATGCCAATTGTAAAATTTGAAGGTCTATGGTTTCCAAAATAAGTTTTAGATTTACGATGTTGTTATCAATGTTAAACAACACTGATTAACAACATCAACAAGAGTAAAATAAAAATATGCAGCGGAAAATAAATTTACGAACACGGTTTAAACAAACTCTGTTCACAAGTAAAAGTACTTGTGAACTTAAGTGTACAAACTCGAAAATTATATTACTTTTTTGTTTTTCGATCAATACAAAAATACTAAGTAATATATGAAAACTAAAGTATCAAAACACATGATACTACTTGTCGCCTAGGTTAATCAATCTCTTCTTCGTTGGTCACGCAACTTCAAATAGATTGACAATATCGAACAATGGCTCCACGTAGTCTTCGTGTTCTTCTCTTGCTCTGCTTCTTCTTCCTTGTGTCGTACGTCTTTTTCCTTAAACTCCCGTGCGTAAAAGTCGTGTGAAGTTTTAGGATTCTATTGTCTTAAATAGACAATCCTAGAATCCTAAACTTGTTAAACAAGACAAAATAAATCCTAAACAGAATCTAGGAAACAAATAAAGTCTTAAACATAAACTAAAAAACACAATATATTCCTAAATCTAGTTTCCTAACTTATTTTGTGCCCAAGAAAGGCAAATAACAAAATAGGAATTATTGCCAAGAATAAATTCCTCAACAAATAGAGCATTCGTAGTTATCATAGATAATACATAATTATCAATACACTCATATTCATGACAAAAACATTTATATTCACATAATATTAAAGTCGGAATTAAGTGTACCATGCATTGTGCACTCGAGTGCATGATAATCTATTTATTTAAAAGAAATTAAAAATAATATATGTATATATATATATATATATATATATATATATATTAAAGATAATATTTGATCCAGTAATTAGGCGTAACCATTTAGTGAAAAGAAACGCTAAAAAGAACATTAAATGCAAAGCTGAAATCTGAAGCAAGAAAGCTGACTATAAAGGTAAAGGCCATTTTTATTCCTTAAAACATACATACATATTCTGAGATGATAAAAGCAATACAATGGCAGCTGCCTTATATAAACCTACTGCTAGGGTTTCAAAGGGATATTCTGAGGATCATGATGCATGCCAGCTGTGTTAAGATCATCTGAACGGTTCAGCATCATCCAAGTGTCACAAGCTTGACCATGCATCTCGTTGCCACCTTCTTGTCCTCTTGCACAGCTGTCATTGCCCGTTGGAGCTTGTAAGCTCCTGCATTTTGGCCTGTAGTGATGGTTAGCCACGCGCTCATCACCTTGTGTTCCTCTCACACTCCCCCTCAATTCGATCGTGCTCTTACTAATAACATTGAGCTTGTTTCTGAGCTTAGAGAAGAATTGTAGACTCAGTGCCTTAGTCAAAACATCTGCCACTTGTTCTGATGCTGGAACATGTTGCACTCTCAGCCTCCCAGTAGCAATTTTTTCTCTAACAAAATGATAGTCCAATGCCACATGTTTTGTCCTAGCATGTAATACAGGATTACCAGCAAGGGCTATAGCACTAATGTTGTCTACCCAAATCAAAGGCATTTTGGGAGGAGACTGTCATATTTCTTCAAGCAAGGAGTTGATCCAGGTCACTTCACATGCATCATTAGTCAAGCTTTTGTATTATGCTTCAGTGCTGGATCTTGACACTGAAGGCTGCTTTCTTGAACACCATGAAATCAGGCTATTCCCAAAGTAGACACAATATCCAGTAGTTGACCTTCTATCATCCACATCAGCTCCCCAATCTGAATCAGAAAAGGCACTCAGGTTGAGATGAGAGGATCTCCTGATGTGCAAACCATAGTTTCTTGTTCCTGCTAAATACCTCAAAATTCTTTTCACAGCCCTCCAATGAGTATCTAAAGGTGCTGACATATATTGGCAAACTTTATTCACACTGTAGCTCAGTTCAGACCTTGTCAAGGTGACATATTGTAAAGCTACAACAACACTAATATACATTGTTCCATCCAATGTGGGCATACCTTGATACTTGTATAATTGTAAAGAGGACACCATAGGTGTAGAGCTAGGATTAGATGATTCCATTTTACATCTCTCAAGGAGTTCCTTGATGTATTTCTCTTGACATAGGTGCATCCCTTCAGTTGTCCTTGTGATTTCAATCCCAAGAAAGTGACTTATTTGTCCAAGGTCTTTGATAGAAAAATTCTGGCCAAAAATGTTGACAAATTGATCAATTAGCATGGGATTTGATCCTGTAATAAGGATGTCATCAACATATATCGATACAAACAGACAGTCTTTCCCTTTCACCTTATAAAACAAAGAACAATCAGCCTTGGAGTCTTTAAAACCTATATCAATCAACACTGACTTGACCTTACTGAACCATGCCCTTGAGGCTTGTTTTAATCCATACAAGGCCTTTGACAACTTGCAAACTATCTGATTATCCTCCCTCTCAAATCCTGGTGGCTGCTTCATATATATCTCCTCACTTAACTCTCCATTCAAGAAGGCATTGCTCACATCTAATTGCCTGACTTTCCAGGATAAGTTGACTGCCAAGGTGAGCATGATCCTTACGGTACTGTGTTTAACTACAGGACTAAAGGTCTCAAAGAAATCAAAACCAGGCATTTGTGAGTATCCTTGAGCCACTAACCTTGCCTTGTATTTGGAGATTTTTCCATCTGCATGTCTTTTAATTTTAAAAATCCACTTGCTTCCAACTATGTTTTTCTCTTTTGGCAATTCCACTAACTGCCAAGTCTTGTTCTTGATTAAAGCATCTATCTCTTCCTGCATAGCTTGTTTCCATTTGTTGAAGCTGAGAGCCTCAGTTAAGGTGTAAGGTTCAGTTTCCTTTGTGACAGAAGTGTTGTATGCTTTAGGTTTGTAAATTCCCATCTTTGACCTAGTGATCATGGGGTGTCCTTGATGAATTTCTTGGGTAGCTGAGTTTCCTGAATCATTATTGAGTGGAGGCATTTCAAAAAACAGTGGTATGGCTGCAATACTGCTCCTTGAGCTATCTGAAGGACTGGTAGAAGGTGAGGTTTGACTTGGTGATGCTGACTGATGAGTGAAAGGACTATGTCCCGAGGGGTTCTCATTTGCAGTGTTTCCTTTCTTTGAACTACTATCATTTGAGCCATCCAAACTGTGTGTTGTGGGTATCATAGGAACCACAGGGGAGTCTTTGTGGTGAACAACCTCTTCTACATTCAGTTTCTTTGTGTAAGGAAAAACTTCTTCATGGAACAGTACATTCCTGGTGATTATTATCCTTTTGTCTAGCAACAAAACCTTGTATCCTTTGTATTGACTGCTATATCCAACAAAAACTCCCGCACATGATCTATACTCCATCTTATGCTTGTTGTAAGGCCTCATATGAGGGTAACACAAGCATCCAAACACTCTTAACCTTTTGTAATCTGGTTTGTTCCCATAAAGCACCTCAAGTGGTGTTTTGAACTTCAATGGTTTACTGGGAACTCTGTTCAAAAGATAAGTATCTGTTACAAAGGCATCTCCCCAAAGACTCAGTGGTAAGTTTGATTCAGCTAGCAAAGATAAGCCCATGTTTACAATATCCTTGTGCCTTCTTTCTGCCAAGCCATTCTGTTGAGAGGTGTAGGCACAAGACATCCTGTGTGCTATCCCATTGTCTTGAAAGAACCTTTTGAGTGCAATATATTCTCCTCCACCATCACTCTGAACCATCTTGATCCTTTTTCCAAATTGGTTTTCAACTAAGACCTTAAAGCTGATAAAAGCCTCATATACATCTGACTTAGCTTTCAACAAGTATATCCAAGTAAACCTGGAATAATGATCTATGAAGCTTACATAGTAACTACAACAATTAGAAGTTTTAACATGACAAGGGCCCCATAAGTCAGTATGAACAAGCTCAAAAGGAGTATTATAGACAGATTCAGAATTAGAGAAAGGTAATTGGTGACTTTTGGCAAGAACACAAGATTGACATAAACTGGAATTTTTATTAACTTGGAAAGGTATATTACAATGCTTAAGAGCTCTCTGAACATTATCAAGATTGATATGTCCAAGCCTTTGATGCCAAAGATCAAGGTTGGAACATTCATTTATTTTAACAGAAAAATAGAAAGATTGAGAGGGTTGTTCTGCAGGAACTTTATTGTCAATCTTGTGATTTTGAAGGTTGAACTGGTACAATCCTTCCTTAAGTGTGCCCTTGAGCAGGATTTCTTGAGTGGCTAGGTCCTTGGCAAGACAAAAAGAGGGATGGAATTCAAAAAATACTCTATTGTCTTTGGCAAATTGAGAGACAGATAAGAGATTTCTAGTGATGTTAGGCACATGAAGAAGATTTTTGAGAATGAAAACCTTAGAGTTAATGAAATCAGGATTTCTAAGAAGAGAATTACCAAAGTGAGCAATGTTTGCTCCTTCTCCATTTCCCATATGGAGCTTGCTGTTGCCATGATACTCAAAGGCTATATTGAGGTTCTCCAGCTCACTAGTCATATGGTTTGAGGCTCCTGAATCAGGGAACCAACTCATCTCATATCCCACATCTGAATAGCCACTTGATGCATGCATCAAGCCAAAATTGAGGGTATGACTCCTTTTTGCAGTTTGAACAACTTGCTGAGAGGAAGATGGATTGCTGCTGTTCTGGTTATCATATCCGTACCAACACTTATCAGCAGTATGGCTAGCTCCTTGGCAAATCTGGCAAGAGGCCTATTGTTTCTACCACTTCCTCTTCCTCTTGGTGTGTTCCTCCCCCTGATGGATTGATTACTGTATCTACCTCCTCTTCCTTGGCCAAAATTTGGGCTGTAACCTTTATTCTTCTGAGTGACAATGTTGGCAAAGTGCTGTGATCCTTCAGAGTTAACAGCTGATCCTTGATTCATCTCCATCCTGGACTCATAAGTAAGGAGCAAGGAGTGAACCTCTAAGAGAGAATGAGGGGGATATCTTGATGTTACATTAACAACAACTGAGTCATATTCTGAACCAAGGCTAGTGAGAATATGCAGGATTTGATTTGGTTCAGATACCTTTTCTCCAACAGCTGCAAGAAGATCACAACATCCCTTTATCTTGTTCAAATACCCTCTCATAGGCAAAGTTCCTTTCTTTAGAGTCTGCAGCTTCAATCTATATTGCATAACCTTGGCAGCGGATTGACTAGCAAAATTTCCTTCTATGGTTTCCCAGATCTCCTTTTCTGTGCTCAATCCAACCATGAGAATCATGATTCCTTCAGATAAAGATGACATTAACCCAGAGGCTAAAAGATGATCCTGTCTCATCCATTGTAGGTATTCTGGATTTGAAGTAGTTTGACCTGATTGTTCATCAAGAATGAATTTTTCTGGAGCAACTGAGGCTCCATTGATGAAGCTTTCAACACCATATCCTCGTATGGCTGTTATTACTTGCTGCTTCCAAATAAGAAAGTTTGATTCATCCAGCTTGGGTGAGATGAGCTGGCTGTTTGGTTGAATGAGGGTGATTTGGTTTGATGTGTTGGTGTTGTTTGTGTTTGAAGTAGCTGTATCAGACATTATGAAGATTTTGAGGACAAAACGGATTTAAATGAGAACAGGATCACATGGCTCTGATACCATGAAAAGAAATGCTAAAAAGAACATTAAATGCAAACCTGAAATTTGAAGCAAGAAAGATGAATATAAACACCAGTGCAAAAAAAGTTGATTAAAGGCGATGTATAAGTGGCGGCTCATAGAGGAACCGCTACAAAAGGTTCAAAGGTGGCGGTTATTATCAAAGAACCGCCACCTATGAAAACAAAAAAAATAGAATTTTCATCCGGGTGGCGGTTATTGAATACCAACCGCCACCAATAATACTATAAGAGGCGATTGCATTAAGAAATGGCACAAAAAAAAAAAAAAATTGGGCAGCGCTTGTTTGGATAAGCGCTGCCAATAATATCGGCGGGTTTTGGCAGCGGTTCTCAATAGAAACGACGGTTTCACATATTTCTGTCTCTTTTCATTCAAGGCCTTCATTTCCCCTCACGCTTCCATCACCGTCACCTAAAAATTCAAGGCCTTCTTTTCAATTCAAGGCCATCCATGAGCTTTCCGACGACGACGACGAACAACACCAACACCAACATGAAGGCGATGGCTCCGTAACCCTAAAAAAGCCCCCACCCAAAACCCTAACTCTCTCTCCTCACCATATCCCCCTCCACCACTCTCTCCTCCCTCTCGACCATTAAGCCCTAAGCCCTTGCCTCATCGTTGACGGCAAAAGAATCACCGGCGACTGCACCTAACCACCATCGCCGCTCAATTTGGTTTTTTCTCAATCTCAGGTACAATATACGTAATTCCCTTTTCTCTTCTTCTTTTACTTCTCCAACATTTGCTTAAAATTGACTGAAATTATATCAATAATGGAAGAGAGGGTATCAGGGGCCGAAGCCAAAAAAGGAATGGGTATCGGATTGGGTGTCCAAAAACGATGACGTTGTGCGGAGCCTGCCGATATGCATCGGCGGCTTATCTCTATTGGCCGTGCTCTTCAACCGAATAGTTTCAGGCATTGCTCCTGTTGCTGACACCAGCAGGTAATATATTTTTTTTAGATACTGAATAAATTTCCCTTCTTTAGAGTAATCAGAGTAAAATACTTGAGGAAAATTTTGTATAAAAGTTCTTATTTTAATATCAAATTTTATTGTTAATCCTTGAATGTTATTATATACAACTGAGTATGGACCTTTTACTGCATCTGGCAGTTCACAATCTTGAGCAGATCTATTGACCCTTGGTTTGACTTTTATTAAAATTGCCTCCTTTTATTGCCTAATAATACTTACTATATGCAAATATGAAATTACAAACTATCAGATTAAATGTACTACAAACGTCATATGGTCTTTTTTTGTTCCTGTCATCTGGTCGTGGGTTGAGTTGGAATGTGATCATTGGAATATACGGTTAAGTGTGGCAGCCAATCGAACTCCACCTTGAGCCAGCCGCAGATTGACGACCGGTCTTCGTGACAGGAAATAGTCATCTTCAAGAATAGAATCTTCGTCGACACCTTTATATGCCAGTCGTAGGCTGCTTTGATACCTTCTAATGCGTATAAATCTGGGCAAGCGGTCTTAAGACGTATATAAGAACCTCTATTCCTCAGAGTGTCGGATACGCTAATCTGGCCAACCTTGTTCCTCAATATGGCCTATGTAAGTACTTCATTCATTCATTCATTAATTAAAACAGACTAGTCGATATTAATTAACTAATTGCTATATATATATATTTAATTACTATAGACACAAGTGTTGTGCCACCTTTGATATATGCACTGATGGGGAGTTCAAGAGAGATTGCTATTGGTCCCGTGGCTGTGGTCTTATTGCTACTATCTGCTATGGTTTCCAAACTCATTGACCCTTCCGTTGACCCAACCGCATATAGGATAGTTATTTTTATTGTAACCTTCTTTGCCAAAATCTTCCAGGCGCTATTCGGATTTTTCAGGTCAATTATATATATTATTTCATTTTTCAATTTGGTGTATAATTTTTTTTTTCTTTTTAATTATAATTTGTTGAATTAATAATGTGTATATGCACGTGCAGGTTGGGATTTCTTATTTACATCATGTCACATGCTGCGATAGTCGGGTTCATGGGAGGTGCAGCTATTGTCATTGGGCTCTAACAGTTGAAGGGCTTACTTGGAATTACTCATTTCCCCGCCAAAACTAACGTGGTCTCTGTGCTTGGGGCTGTTGGTAAAGCACTTCATCAACAAGTGAGCTTTTAATTCTTTTATTCTATATATTTAAGTATTTTTCCGATTTTTCATATATATGATGTTTAATTTACAGTGGTATCCGTTGAATTTTGTTCTTGGATGTTCATTCTTGATCTTCATCCTAGTTACCCGATTCATTGTAAGTTCCACCCTCTTAATTTTACTGTTTTACTTTAACAACACCAGTAATTATTAGTATTAATTACCATGTAAATAAATTAATACAATAAAATTGCAGGGCAGAAGAAACAAGAAGCTATTCTGGTTACCGGCCATGGCACCTCTGCTCTCCGTCATAATGTCCACGTTAGTCGTGTACTTGACAAAGGCCGACAAACACGGCGTCAAAATTGTGAAACACTTCAAAGGGGGCCTCAATCCGATCTCAGTCAGCCAGTTGAATTTCGGAGGTCCACGTGTTGGAGAGGCTGCCAAAATTGGACTCATATGTGCCCTTATAGCTCTCACCGTTAGTTTTTTCACATTTTATTTATTTTATTTAGTTTTTATTTATTCCCCTTACAAATTCTACACAAACAATAATATATTCATCATATAATAATACAAATAGGGTTTCCCATATGAATTTCAGTAGTATAAAAATCTTACCAAAATTAGACTCCTTAATTAAGTTATATCATGAAAAATATAAATGTAATTAAAATATTGGACAAATTAATAAGAAATTAATTAATTTCCAACTCCTCAAAATTCTTATTGCAAATGCACACTTAAGCTTCTATAAATGAAAACAATGATGAATATATAATCTGCAGGAAGCGATTGCAGTTGGCAGCTCATTTGCTTCCATCAAAGGGCAATGGTTTATTTATACTAGTAGAAATTTGAAATAGTTTGAATGATTATGGATAGTGCTTTTTAAATTTCAAGAAAACAGTATTTGGTAAACTAGAAAGGTGTTATGAGGTAATTGCCGCAAATTACTTGGCCAAAATGTTGTAACGTGTCATGTTAGGACAAGGAGAAAGTTGTAGATGGATCTATGTAATTTAGCAGGTGCTAGCATAAATAAGATAAAATTTTGGGATAATTACATAAACCACCACCGGAGTTTAGCCTAATTACGAAACCCTCCAATTATATCTTAAAATTACAAATAGCTTCACATTTTTTTTTAGCTTACAATTTTACAAAGTTCATGAGCTGCTCGTTAAAGGGGATATTTGCAATTTGAAAGATAATTGGAGTATTTTGTAATTATGTCAAACTCATGGGTGGTTTTTGTAATTATTCCTCATCTTTTAGAGATGTGTTTGGCCTAGTGAGCTGCCAAGTGTCCTTGGCAGTGGAATCAAATGTATGATCACCTAACACTAGTCACAGACGTTTGACTTTCATACCATATAACATTTTTTATGTTGTGTTTGTTTTGTACGCAAACAACCTATTTAGGAACTCTTATTTTGTTCTTCTTATATCAAATATCACACGCATATGGACGTAATTTAAAATGAATATCATCGGGCTGGTTGAAAGTTGAAACCATAAACTTCATAATATCTGTAAAATGAAATTTGTTGATTTTTTTTTTATTTTTGAAATATCTTATAGAGTTTTCTTATGTCTCAAATTCTTCTCTTATTTTGTTAGTGGAACCAAAAAGGCAGCACATGGGTTGAAAATTCTATTTGGGTTAGCTGGTTTTAAAGCAGCCGAGCTTCATGGAGACCTAACCCAGGCCCAGCCTCTCGATGTAATCTTCCCCAAGAAAATCATTATTTTTTGCCATCTCATTGTTGTATTTTTCGATATCAGGGTCTTGATATTATATGGGTTCAGACAGTTATCAACTTTGCATGTCCTCGAGATCTTACCAGGTAAATCTAAGTTTCTCTAAATAAAATATAATCTTTTTTAACTTTCCTAATTTCTCTTCAATTCAAACTTCATATTCCTGAAAATGTACAAATGAAAAAAGAAAGTAAATATTGATGCAGTTATGTTCATGGACTGGGTCGAACTGCCAGAGCCGGCATAGAAGGTTATGTCGTTACCTTTGTTTTTGATGATGACCGGTCTCTACTAAAAGCTATTGTAAGATCTAATCTATCCCATTCATCTTGTATATTTGTCTAGTTTTACATGCTTTAGGAGGTTCAGTTGCTCTTGAGAACCTCAGTAGATAAAATCATCATATTTACGCGACTTTTACATAGTACATTTAACTATCTAATGCCTCATCACCTATATGCTTCCATTTATATATCCATTTATGTTCTTAATGGATGGTTTTGTTGAGGAAAATAGATATTTAGACCTCTATCTTAATAATAGAAAAAGGGAACTAGGATAATGAAACTTTTTGCACAAGTATAATCTTAATGCCCAAACCTATTAAACCATAATGACAGGTTAAAAGAGCTGGTGCAAGGCTTAGGAGCCGGATTGTAGCTGAGCAATCAATAAGGAAATGGTCTCAAATGATTGAGCAAATGGAAGATGAAGTGACCTCGATTCTTCAAGAAGAATGGTAAATGATTCATTTTCTCATCTGATTCCTCATGAAGTATATGATTTATCGCCTTTATTGTTGCAGGGAAGAAATGGCGCTAAGAATAGCTAAAATGGAGGCCACAAAGGTTTATAGTTTTCAAGTGTCAGTATATTATTAGAAGTATAAAAAGATATTGTGTTTATTAGAAGTATAAAAAGATATTGTAGAACATAAAATGTTAATTAGTTCGATATTGTGTTTTTTTGTTTTTCTTGTAAAATTGTAATGTAAAATATTTCTTTAAGTATATTGGATATTTTTGTTAGTATTTGATGATGATTAATCATAATTTTCATGAAATATGAGTTAAATTACAATTGTTTGGTATTTATAGGTTGGGATGAGAATAGGTAAAATAGAATGGACAATTAATTCTTTTTTTGGGTTATTATTTAGAATTAGATGGGTTATAGTCAAACCGATGTTAATGTTCTCTATGTCAACAACATCGGTTCCTTAAGGAATCGATGTCATTTATCAGCATTATTGGCAGCGGTTCCTATCTAAGAACCAATGCCAATAATAGTTTTGGCAGCGCTTCTTAGCTAAGAACCGCTGCCCGGTTTCTGTTTTTGGCAGCCGTTCTTAGCTAAGAACCGATGCCAAAACTATTATTGGTAGCGGTTTTTAGAACCGCTGCCCGTTTTTTTACTTTAAGCGTCGCTACTATAAGAGGCGGTACATAACCGCCTCCAAAGGATGTTTTGAACCGCCTCTAATCGCCTTTTTTGCACTAGTGAAATGTAAATGCCATTTTTATTCCTTAAAACATACATACATATTCTGAGATGATAAAAGCAATACAATGCAGCTGCCTTATAGAAACCTACTGCTAGGGTTTCAAGGGATATTCTGAGGATCATGATGCATGCAAGTTGTGTTAAGATCATCTGAACGGTTCAGCATCATCCAAGTGTCACAAGCTTGACCATGCAGCTCGTTGCCACCTTCTTGTCCTCTTGCACAGCTGTCATTGCCCGTTGGAGCTTGTAAGCTCCTGCATTTTGGCCTGTAGTGATGGTTAGCCACGCATTCTTTCAATTTCTTTTTAAAAATAAATAGAACAAAACTGTCAAGTAAAGCTATTAATGGAAGTGTAGGAAGACTAAACCCGCGACTTAGTAGTAAAATCAAACGTTGCTTAATTTCTTTAATGTGCGTACAATCAAAACGAAAATGGCCTCCCAAACATATGTGTTGTTGTTATTATTATTTTTATTATTATTATTATTATTATTAATTACTGATACATAGAATATATCACTACAAGAATTGAGGTTAAGAGGGAGGACAAATTTGGGAGGACATTTGTGTCGTCCCTATAGGTAGGACATATAGGCACGACATCCGAAAGTCCTTGCAATAGGTTCCATAACCTATTGGGAGGACATTTGTCCTCCCAATAGATAAAATGTCATTGCTATATTGTTCTACTTTTAGGGACGACATTTTGTCCTTCCTACAGATATAATTAGTCGTCCCTATATGTTCTACCTTTAGGGACGACATTTTGTCCTTCCTATAGGATGTAATAAGTCGTCCCTATATATTCTACCTTTAGGGACGACATTTTGTCCTTCTTATAGGATGTAAAATCGTCCCAAAAAAAGAGCATTTAATTACCTTGACCAAGCGTGAATAAATACCCAACCAACCGAATTAATGTCTTACATATTAGAAGGACAAGTCCTCCCAATAAGTTTAAAATGTCCTCCCAATAGCTCAAAACTTCTTTAACACCCAACAGAGTACCATTTCATTCGGAATGTTAGTATCTTTCTCCAAACACTCTCCAAAACAACAACAACAATATAACAATGTCAACATCATCAATATCAAGCACAATGCAGCAATATCAACAACAATGGAAGCAATATCAACAATAATGTCAAACAATTTTTGAGAAAGCCAAAAAAGGTGTGAAATTAATTCTTCTCCTTTATATAATTATATGTAATCTAATTTTTAGTTGAATATAATTTCATCATCATCATGTAATGAATCATAAACTGCAAAAGCTTAAGTTATATTGTTGACTTTACTAGTTGTATAAATAGTTAGAAATAATACCCCAATAACTTTTAAAATTTTCAAATGCCCCTAGGTTTGCATAAGTACCTACAAAAATTTTCATCCTATAAGAATCTAATTTGTAATGGAAAAAAAATATCATGACCATTTGTAGTTTTAATGATGATTGCTTTTATTTTTACTTTATACTATTACCAAGCTAAAATCTATTTACCTACTTCATTCATGCCACTAATGTATATTTTCGTATTAAAAAATGGTAAATCAAAATGGTTGTTGTAATTTTTGTGAATAACAGTAAAATGGAGGAGCAAAGAAATTACCTAATAACTTTCGGTTCTTTTCTTTTTCAGGATATCAAATATAGTGATGGACAAGACATGGATGGCATATTATGAATAAGATGTCCACAGAGTTCAGGCGTGGAGTGAGAGAATTT
>BMAC01000360.1:310283-346385 GCA_014905375.1 Phtheirospermum japonicum | reverse complement strand
GCTCATCACCTTGTGTTTCTCTCACATTTAGGAGGAAAAATAAGAACAAAACTGTCAAGTAAAGCTATTAATGGAAGTGTAGGAAGACTAAACCCGCGACTTAGTAGTAAAATCAAACGTTGCTTAATTTCTTTAATGTGCGTACAATCAAAACGAAAATGGCCTCCCAAACATATGTGTTGTTGTTATTATTATTTTTATTATTATTATTATTATTATTAATTACTGATACATAGAATATATCACTACAAGAATTGAGGTTAAGAGGGAGGACAAATTTGGGAGGACATTTGTGTCGTCCCTATAGGTAGGACATATAGGCACGACATCCGAAAGTCCTTGCAATAGGTTCCAAATTTAGATATATGATTTTTTTGAATTATTATTATAATTTAGATTAATAGTGTGACAGTACTATCTTTTAATAATTATAATGGCTATTATTATTATTATTAATTAATATGTAAATTCTTACAACAAATAATCATATACACAATTCAAAAATGAAATAAATAAAACCAAGCTTCCTATTCCACCCAAAACAATGGCGGCAAGGGTGAATAATCGAGTGGCAAATTCTAAAAATTGGAGTGAATACATTAGCGGCAAATTTTATTTTTTCACAAAAGCTTTTAGGGTTCTTCCCTCTCGTTTGAAAAACTTACCTGGTCTCCTCCCTCTCCAAAACTCGGCCCTTCCTCATCTACTCCGCTCTCCCCGTGCAGCCCCTAATCAACCTTTACAGTGCTGCCCTTAATTCGCCTCCACGGTCCAGCCTAAAGTCCAACTCAACAGGTGTTGTAGTCCCGTCCAAGAAACATCCCTATTTATCTTTCTTCCTTCACCTCTACAATTGATTCAATTTTATTCCAATTAAGGGAATGTTTATGATTATTTGAAGTTTAGTTCATAGTTTCTAATTGTTTTTTACTCAAATTCAGTATCTACATAATGTTTTCTTTGCGTCGTGTAAAACTAGAACTTTCTTGGGCGAGCAAATTGTAGTTCCCTTTCTGATTTCCTTTTTTTTAAAATTATTTCAGATAGGAAGCGAGAGACTACTTCGTGAGGAAGAATATGACCACAAAAATAAATTTTCTTGTTTGATAGCTCTTGTCCATGCCTTTGGCTTACCCAACCAATTAGATTTACTTTGATTTTCATTGTTAATTTTTGGGTTTAGTGAATGGTATTGTTTTTATTTTTTTCAACTTTGGATCTTTTATTACATTTCTGAAAAATTGGGGGGTTTTGCACATAATTCATGAAAACATGGAGCTTGCTATTCCTTAGTTTTCTTGTTTTCGCATTATCGTGTTTGAGTTTCTATTATGGCATCTCTCAATCGGAGGAGGCAAAAAAGAACATGTTTCGAGAGTGTGAGGCCACTGATGATGCCTCAGGTTACCCCAATTTGTAAGTTTCTAATTTTATTTCTGTAGATTAACATCTTGTATTGCAATGCTGATCGAATTAGTAAATTTTTATTTTTTTTTTGTTGTGATATCTTCTTATTCAGGTTACTATTAGTTGAACTGTATTCTTTTATTAATTAATCGTAGTATAATAAGTTGATGATGATGGAATTGTGCCATAAAATTCTTAATTTATGATTGTTGTAATTTCAGTTTATGTGTTACTGGTATTTCCACATGCTCTTATTTATTTAGGATATCTTCATTATGAGTCCATTCGAGTGAATGAAAGTTTGGTTGATAATAATATGTGTTCTAACCATCGAATCATCAACTTTCTGAATCAAATCCAATCCTGATTTGCAAGAACATGCTGCTTACTGCATTTTTTTTTTCTGTTTTAAAAGATTATACTATGTTCAAAGTCGTCCTTATCAAATAAGAGAGATATATAATCTTCTCTTTGTTTAAATGTTTGATGGGTTTTTATTCTCTGTACTCTTATTTGTTTGTTGTTTTGATCATGAAGTTTCTTAACTAATGCGCTGATGTTGGTTTGATTGGTTTAATAATGTCAAGGTAAGGATGGTCACTGGAGACAGCCTTCAAACAGCTAAAGCAATAGCACTGGAGTGTGGTATATTAGGTTCAAATGCAGATGCCACCGAACCTAATCTTATTGAAGGAAGGACATTTTGTAATCTTACTGAGACAGAGAGATTAGAAGTGGCAGATAGGATTTCGGTATGAGCTGAAAACTTAGCAGGGGTTTAAATGTGTTGGATTAGTGCATGTCACTACTAATTACTGAAAAGGTGCTGATGGGTTCGTGGTACCATTTTGTGTTCAGGTAATGGGAAGATCATCTCCAAAAGAGGGGACATGTAGTTGCTGTCACTGGAGATGGCACCAATGATGCTCCTGCACTGCACGAGGTATCATTTTCACTTCTCTGATATGTTGTATCTTTGTTCTGGAAAGTAGATGGGGATCTTTGTGTATGCTTTAACATATCTGATTTGTTTCATGCTGGTGCCAAAATCATTTACCTGGGTATCCATTTGATTATTGGATTAATTCATCTTCAGGTGATTATCCCTTGTCAAATAGTTGTCAACTTTATAAATCATTTTTTTCCTAACTATTTATGTTATTAAAGGTTTATGAATATATATTTAATTAATCCAAATCACATTTTTCATGGTGCTTTTTCCAAGTAAACATTTGGATGTATTTGGTTCATTCTCTCTGCTTTGTTAGTGCAAAATTTTWGTGTAAACATTGATTGCCTTTTTCTATTTCTTTTGTTCAGCTTCTTTGGGTAAACTTAATCTTGGACACATTAGGTGCTCTTGCGCTAGCCACAGAGTCTCCTACAGATCATCTCATGCKCAGACCTCCTGTCGGTAGAAGGTTAGATTTTTGCATACATAATTCACAGTTTTGATGTTGTCATTTATGTGATTAGTATGTTGGTTTCTCCTTTGTTATATGATTTAGTTTTCCCCTTGGACTTTAACAATCTCTTCTATTGTAAACAAGGATATATAATAAGATGGTGTAAGGATCACATTTGTTAATCTTATTCATTTATCATATCATACCTATTTCTCTTGGTGTATCATTACGTGCTTCTTTGACTAAATGCTCGGAGTATCTTATGAAATTTTTGGGTTTTTAGGGAGCCTCTTATAACAAACATCATGTGGAGGAATTTTTTAATTCAGGTATGAAGTACCTTGTCGTAACTTTGTTTTGGGAGGGGTGTTATAACCATTTAGATTGCAATTTTAGTGGCTGAGTTGGAAATTGACTGAGTTTAATTATTGAGTGATTGTAGGCTCTATATCAAGTCATTGTTCTCTTGATTCTCAATTTCCAAGGAAGGAGCATCCTGGGTCTAGAGCATGAATCGAGCGATCATGCTTTCCAAGTGAAGAATACGCTTATATTTAATGCATTTGTCCTCTGTCAGGTAATTGCATAAATACTTTTTGTTAGATATAGCAAAATTAAAGAGGATCTACTCAAACTTTATTATTCATGAATTGTCGGTTCATATGTACAACGGTATATTTACTAAGTGTTTTATCTAATACATTGCAGATCTACAGCAAGATCCTTACCATTATTGCCATCGTATGTGTATTCAGCGCCCTTGTCTGGTGCGTTTGTATATTACATTTATCCAATCTCTAATTTTCTTCGGTTACAAATTTTTTTAGGTTATATGAGCTTCATATAATTAGTTTATAAGCTTCTGGMTAAATCAGTTCCACATATCATGGCTAATAGTCTGTTAAAATGTGATATAAGAAGTTCCACATATCATGACTGTATGTATTTGATTAATGAATTCCCATACAATGAAAATGTATTCAGCATAAGTTACCACTTAGCTTAATGACCAAAAAATTCCTATCCCACTGCAGAMCGGACAAGCAAAATTGATAGCAGTGGAGAAAGCACTGAAAGCAACCATGACTCCAGCTGGCACAGCAAGAGAGGTGAAATCATTTTCTAGAGTTGTTTTATTCTAGATTTTATATTAGAATTTTGTTAACTTTATAGCTTACAAACAGATGTGGAGGCAACAGCTGTAGAAACTGAATTTGAGAAGCTTTATTCTTACCTGTTTGACATAGAACAGGAGGGACTCCCTGTCGAAGAAACAGACAGACCTAAGCCAACTGCTATTTTTGTGGTTAACTTTTATAAGGTCAGTTTATTTCACTAATTGTGCCTCCTTGTGGCATTTAAGATTCGATGTTGGTTTATATGTAGTTTACCTGGTTTGTAGTTGTAATTTTTCTCAATTCTATTACATAAAGAAGGGTTAGCAAAATGRAATGTAGGATTTATACTGAGTTATGAAATATGTATATGGGAGTGATACAAAAACATTTTATTTTTTTGTTTCTTTCTCTACCATTTATATATTTTATTTATTTATTTTATTTTATTTTATTACATTCTATGGCCAAATCAGCAACTGGGCAGACAACAACAGTTCATTAAATTCAGAGATGAAAATTGAATGGGAAGAGAATTAAGAAAAGAGGTTTCAGCAAGCCAACACTCTGTAAGTGCTTCTTCATTCTCATTTGTTTCTTTTGTATATTGTTGATTTGTTGTGGGGAGTTTGTTTTTATTATTGTTTATTTRTTTGTTTAGTTTTTGGTTTTTTGTAAGATGAACGCCATTGTTATAGCTAGAAACCTCCGCCATCGCCATCGTCTTTGAGTTTTGATTTTTAATGTTATTGTGCTAAAATATTATATTATATGTTACAAGTATTCAATGATACCGAACGACTTCAAGCTGATCTTAACATTGCAGCATAAATAACTTATTTCTACCCATGTCTTGTTCTTTATGTCCTRCACAAAGATAAACAACTGAATCTGAATGACTGCAGTTATTGATATGAATTGTGCCTTTTCTATTTTCTGGTTGCAACAGGCATCTGATTTCTTTTTCCTATCATCTCAGTGCCGCGTAGCAAGAAACAAACTGTTGCAGTGGTCTCCACATTGAGATCTAACAAGAAAGTCTTGAGTCCGGAGGATAAGGTTTTCATAAATTCATTTTTGTGTGATTGGATAAATGACTTTGACTTTCCCACTTCGCATTTTTCTGATTATTAGGTTGCTTGTTCCTTCTCATCAGTGGAAAGCGACAGAGTTGCACGAAGAGGAAGAAAAACCTGAGGATACTTACGAAATCTTCGAGAGGAGACGATAAAGGGAAATAGAGGTTTGGATATGTTGCCATTTTTCTTTTCATGCTGTTCTTAATTCTTCTCTAACCTCCATACTATTGCAGCAATGGCGAGCACAACAGGTTGCTAGTGGGAGGCCAAAGATAATGCTAATTTTCAGCCATTGGGTGGTTAATGGTATTGATAGTTAAATCTACTATTTATAGTTGTAAAAGTTCTTGTTATAGCCTTAGAATCCAAATCTTCATTTGGAGATATTAATGAGTTCATGTGTTCCAGCACCTAGAAAGCCCTTGACGCCTTTTTCTAATGATATTGAAGAAATTTGGATGATTAGAAGTATGTGTTGAAGAATTTTGGATGTTTATTAATTAGGTTGGTTTTTGTCTTTTGGATTTAAAATGTGACTTTGATGCGGTTAAAACTAGTACTTTGTGCAGTCCATACGTATTGGATTTTTCGAATTATATGGCTTGCTTCGATGAATTTTACCTTGTATAGTTGAGTTGGGATCTAATTTGGTTGGATGGATTATTAATGGATTATGTTTTTGCTTTTGTTTTTGGGTGAATTGTTCGGTGTTGTCCGTTTATTGTTTGGTTAGGTTATGGATTGTGTGAAATGAATCGGTTACAAATTTACAGGTGTGAATCGCCTAAAACGGCAAATTTCAAAAAAATAAAAAATAAAATTACAGTGATTTTACATCGGTTTTTAATTGACCGATGTAAGTTTACTCACATATTGCATCGGCTATTTATATAACTGATGTGAATTTACCAATGTTTACATCGGAATCTTCATACTTTTACATCTGTTTCTAGAGCACCGATGTAGTATAATGCATTGGTTGTAGAACTGATGTTAAATGCTTAGAATAACCGATGTAAAAGCTATTTTCTGTAGTAGTGTAAGTACCATTTGCAACAATTTTTTCCTTGTATAAACCATTAGCAACGTCAGAATTGGGAGGACATGTCGTTCCAATATCTAAAACACAATAGGGAGGACAAATATTGGCACGACAAGTCGTGCCTATTAGTTCATGGGTTTTAGGGACGACAATTGTCGTTCCTATATAACTATAGCCTCTTAGCTATAGGGACGACAACTTTGGGACGACATGTCCTCCCAATAGACAAGTAGTAATGAAAAGAACTTGTATAGGGAGGACTTTTGTCCTCCCTCTTAACCTCAATTCTTGTAATGTATCTGATTAATAAATACTAAAAAACCCTTAAAAACAAATGTTTATTAACTTCTTTAATGTGCATACAATCAAAACAAAAATGATATGTGCGCACATGATGTTAATTGACATGTTCGCGCATATAAACTTTAAGATATCCCTTTTCTATTAGTTCTGCTATTTGTACTTTTCTCGATATTTCTTTTTCTTCTGAATTTTGAAATTCCCAATGTAGTTTTATTGAACTTAGTAGTTATATTGTCCTTTAAATGAATCAGCAACCTGCATGAGAAGTATTAGATAAATCTTTTTATTTTTAAATGTTCATCCTACCTATGATTCATGAGCTCCTTGACTAGATTTTACGTGCAGCCCAAGAGGAAATCACGAAAACCTGGTTCACATTTAACACTTTCTTTATTGAGAAAGGAACTGAGAGAAGGGAATTTGTGTTCTACTTTCGGAGGGTCTTCTTGCGTAGTTCCGTGAAGCAACGCAGCCCCGGACCCGCTTTTGTCATCGTTTATTTTGCCAACAGTTGAAGATTATTATGAAGATGTGCAATCGAATGAGTTATTCAAGAAAAGCATAACTGATATCATTTCAGACAGGTATCGCATGCTTATTATCATCTTTTGTTTTGATTATATAAATCTTTTTGTGGCTGCTTGTTTAACAGCCCGACCTTTTACTCCTATTGTATATCCGTGCTATGTGGGTTTTAGTTAGTTCTTCAAAACTCTAATTTTGCAATTGAGTGATTTACTTATTTTACTTACAAAGCCGACCATTGTGATAAGTCAGGTATGAGAATTTTATTTTCCATCTTGAAACAGACACTTTCTTTTGGTTCGTGTGTGGGAAATTTAGGGGCTAAAATGTAGAATTAGTCCATTAACTTTGTGTATTTGGGAATTTTAGTCCACCAAATACATGAGTGACGATTTTAGTCCACTAATTTAAAAGAAGTCGCACATTTAGTCAATTTCTGACCTGAAATTCAAATTTTGGCCGGAAATTAAATTTTGACCCGATTTTTGGGAATTTTGACCGACCAACATGCCACATATGTGCTGACTTAATTTTTATTTTAATTATAAAAATTAATAATGTCGTGTGGGTATTACTTAGGAGGTAAATAATAAAATAAGAACAAAAAAAAACAAAAAAAAAAACGAAGAAGATAAGGCACCAATTAATTCAATCCAGAACAAAGATAAGGCAGCAAAAATCTCTCAATCAGAAGCGACGCCACCCGCCATGGCTGAAGCTTCAATAATCCTCCAAACAACACTCACTTTCTCACTCAATACACACTCAAAAACCACTCCAATCTCCAATTTCCTCATTCAATTTCGAAAAGAAGCACCCAATTTCATCGAATTCGCTGCTCAATCTCCACCGCCGCCGAAAGCTTCGCCACCCAGAGCGGCGTCGCGCGGGGCTGCGGTGCCGACTCCCTGAAGAACGCTTCGTCTCTTCAGGAATGGCTGTCGAAGTGTGGGCTTCCACCTCAGAAGATGGCTATATATACAGAGAGTGGATGTAGGAGAGAGAGGCCTTGTCGCTTTGAAGAATATTAGGAAAGGACGTGCCTCCCGATCTTTTTATCACTGCCGATTCTGAGATTTTTTTTGACTATTTTAATTGTTTAAAATAATAATACCCTTTTTTGTTTTTGTTCCAGTCTTCTTTGTTTGTTTTTTTTGTTTTTTTTTTTAAATTCTATTATTTCCCTCCTAGTAAACACCCACGTAGTATTATTAATTTTTATAATTAAAATGAAAATTAAGTCAGCACATATGTAGCATGTTGGCCGGTCAAAATCCCTAAAAATCGGGTTAAAATCTAATTTCCGGCCAAAAATCGAATTTCAGGTCAGAAATGGACTAAATGTGCGACTTCTTTTAAATTAATGGACTAAAATCACCACCCGCGTATTTGGTAAACTAAAATTCCCAACCGCACAAAGTTAATGGACTAATTACTTTGGCCGAACTTTAGGCTCCCTTTGAAAGATGATTTTTGAGTGTCCTGGACTTGGATTTGGAAAATCCGAATGAAAAGAAAATCCTTGTTTGTTTAGATTTTTATAATGTTACTTGGGTCAAATTATTTTTTTTTATTACTCAAAATTTCAAACCTCCTTAACATTTTTTTTTTACTTATATATTTTAGATGATTACTATATCAAATTAACCCTCTGAGATATACAATTTGATATAAAAGTAGAAGTACATATTTGAAAAGTTAATTGAAAAAAAAAAAAAAGATTGTTGCATATCTTTTAATTTAAAATTATATAGGTTATAATGTGTGTGATTTAGGATTATAATTTTAAAAAACTTTTTTTTTTTTGGAATGAAAACCCAAATCTAGATTTTGCCAACCCTCTCCCAAACGGAGAACATTTTTGACTAGCTTAGTTCCTAGACAAGCAAAAGTATAATATAAAATCATTTTTTTAAACACACATAGGATACTTTTGTCGGGTATAGTCTGATTCTTAAACTGATCGAAGCAACAAAAAATTAGCATAATTTAGTATGAGTGAGTGTGTGTGTGTGTGTGAATTGATAAACAGTGTATATAGATCATTTTATTGAATTGATAAATCTAAATTCTAATCATTTTTGCTGTTTGTGATAAAATTGTGTATGAATGGCCTATGAGGTAGTGCTAATTTTTTTGCCAATAAATTACCTTCTTCTTCTTCTTCTTCTTCTTCTTCTTCTTCTTCTTCTTCTTCAGAATTAAATTCATTACATTAGAGCTCCTTTCTTCTTTTGTTTTATTATAAATTGTTCGGTTTCTCCTTATTATGCTAGCCTGTGAAAACATGTACTGGTAAACGAAGTTTAAAAGATACAGTTATTTTTTTAAGAAAATTATTAGTTGTCAAAAGTGTCGTTAACTAATACATATTAATACTTAACTTATCCACTACACTGCTTGCTGAAATTGTTCGCTACTCGTTTTTCATATATTTGCTTTAATGTTAATTTTAATATCTGGAAAAACAGTGTGCTCACTTCTTTGGTGTAACCATCAGTGATGAACAAGCAGAATCTGGAATAGTAGTTAGGGTTACTTCAGCTGCACAAAGCAACTTTAAGGTGTTTATTTAAGTTGCCTTTCAATTAAAATTTGTGGCGTGGAGAAAATAATCTCGTGTTCTATTAATTTATATACTTACTTAATCAGAGTTAGTGTCACGAAAAGAGTCCAAAGCATTTAAGTCAATCCATTTTTTTTACTCCAAAAAAGAGTAATGCAGAAAAATAGTTCTTTCACCTTTTATGTTTCACATGCATTCATGAGTTCCACTAATGCTTATGCCTTAATTGATTTCCAGCTCTTGTATTTTGAAAGAGATGTCAATGGGGGATATGGTTTGGAGTTGCAGGTATTTTGATTTGTGTTTCCATTGTTTGTTAATTATTATTATTTTTTATCTTGTCACATTTTTTAGGCAGTTTGTATATTGTTTCCTTATTTTTTTTTTATTGAATTTAATACTTCCATTTCAATGTTTCCTTAATTTTCTTGATGTTGGTTTGCTCTCTTATCTTTGAACAATTTAAATCTCCAAGTTCTGAAATATTGAAATGAATGGCTCATAAGTTTCTTTCAACTACTTAAGACCTTTATTATTTCAACTAGATTCCTAGTCTGTTGAGCTTATATTCCCCCAATAATTTTATCTGAAATTGATTAAATGACTTTTGTATCGCTGCTAATACAGGAAAACAGTGAGAAGACAAACAACACATCAGTCGAAATGTACTTTTTGCATTTTCAAGTGTACAGAATGGATTCAACTGTTAATGCGTTTTGTGATTTTATTTTATTTTAATTATTTTTTATTCACTTGGAAGGGCTTATTACAGCTTACAAAATTATATTTGTTGATAAATATATTTGTATATGGTACAGTTGGCAATTATTCCATTATGCACATTCAATTTTATTGTAATATTTTATTTTACTTTCACATTCATTTTTTTTTAACTAATGTTATGACTACTTTTAACGTGTTGGATGATAAACACACGAGTCCACTACTACAAAAAAAAAAAAAAAAAAAAAAAAAAAACATCGGTTGTTTTTACTGATAGACATCGATTTTACAGCCGATACTTATTAGACCGATGATAATAACCTGGACTTTAGGTATCGATTGTACAACCGATGCTAATAAGACACATAGGCATTCGTTGTTTGACCAAAACCGATGCATATAGTCATCACGAGTCGATGCCGAATGTCTATATACAGTCTCTATAGGCATCGTTTTTTGCCAAACAACCGATGCCTATAGTATACCTATAGGCATGGATTTTAATGAAAAATCGATGCCTATTGTTTATGTATACGCATCGGTTGGTGTGAATAAACAACTGCCTTTATAGACTGTATACGCATCGGTTTGTATATAAGAACCGATGCCTAATGTTTATGTAAACGCATTTGTTGTTCTCAAATAACCGATGCCTCGTGACTATCAGTAGGCGTTGGTTTTAACCCATAACCGATGCCTAATGTTTATGTATACGCATCGATTGTTCTGAAATCACGATGTCTCGTGACTCTCTGTAGGCATCGGTTTTAATCCCATAACTGATGCCTATAGGTTACTCATAGGCATCGGTCGTGGTCAAGTAACCGATGTCGATTTTTTACTTATAGGCAACGGTTTGGTTGTCAACAACTGATGCATATAATAATGTTAAAAACAGCATGTAAGAATCGGTTGTTGTCATACAAACCGATGCCGCTTCTGATTATATGCATCGGTTTGCACAAATCGATGCACACATTTACAATTTTGATAAATATTTTCAGAATTCCAAAATTTTATTTTAATACCTGTCCAAAAAATTGATAATTACCATTAATTGTCAAAAAGATAATTTAATATAAAAAAGTATTTTCTTCAATAATAAATAATTCAAATGCAGAGATTCCCATCTATCAAATAAAGCTCAAGTTGAATTAATTATTTCATCGCACCCAAACCATGTCATTATGAAAACTTGAAAACTTAAACGACAATAATCTATCATGTTCAACAGCATAAATCTCACAAACTTAACTAGTAAATAAGAAGCATCTCGTTTCTTTCAAGGGAGAATCCCAAGAGCCTTCCTCTCCATTCTTGTGTTGAAATTTGGCTACTAAGAACAGCTCGTTCTTGAATTCCAAATTGTCCTGCCCTGAATCCTTAGACACCTCTTTACTGCTATTTATCTGCCATTCCAAGCTTTTCCCTGTGAATGAATAAGAGTCACATTAACTAAGAAAATCCAGAGAAAATCCACCAACCTCCTCATAACCTCATAATGTTCTGCACAAAGTTGCAAAACAAACATTAGTTAATAACTAAGAAAAAGTAATTAAAACTGAGAAAAAAATACATATATACGAGTAATTTACCGAGTATTGTATTCTGCTCATAGCTCACGAATTTTGTCGATTCATTCTTGCTCGTATGGTTCAACTCCAAATGAGGCCTACACATTCTAAATCAAAATTTCAATTTGTCATTTTAAAAATGAAGTTTCAGTATGGAGTTTAAAAAATATTCAGTAATTTTTACTAATAAAAATGAGTTTACACGTACCTTGTCTAATGAAGAATTAATATTGAACTCAGAGCAAATGTCATACATATACCTCATGACATAATAACCACACTCATTGCCTCCTGGTTATGATTACACTACAAAAATCATATGGAATCAGATCAATATCCCCCTATCAATAGATCTATCGGTGAGTCAAAATGAAATGGGTAGAAAAAGTTTACTAACTTGCCTACTAGAGAACCGATAAATATAATATTTTATTGTTAATACCTTAAAAAATAACTTACCGCCAGGTTATTCCACACCATGTTTCTTCCTCTTTTTGCTTTTCTTATCCAATAGGTCTGAACTGCCCTGCAAATAGTAATCATTGCACTCAAGGAGTTAATAACACGTAAAGTATTATTTCAATAAAAAATAAGAAGTTATTACCTATATATTAAACATTTACAGTTTTAAAACCAAAATGAGCGGATGAACAAGCCAATATTATATTACATCCAATGAAAGATTTGAAGCTGCTTTATGAATGGAAACATGCAGAAAAGGCTTTACAAAATATCAGATTGTGGAAAATATCAAAATTACATTAATGCTATGAAACAACTTGCCCATGAAAAAATTGCACACAACAGCATCGGTACATTACTACATTGATAATAATGACCTGAAAGTGAATTATTTCTTATGATTTTATTGTAAAAAAGAACAGCAAGTTACATTTAAAAAAAATAAGAGACACAAATATAGGGGGTAAGTTTACGTACGTATTAATATGTGTCTTGATATCCTTCCTTTTGTATGCCTTTGAATCTAAAATATAAACTAGATTCTTTAGAGAACATATCACTAGTAGGACCCAGTGGTCAATACACATTCTCATAAGCACAAAGATTAATTATCTTTATAAATTATAATAATTGTAAAGGAGTAAAGGAAAAAAGAACAAGAAATAGTCTCTCTTACTCGTCTAGGTATGGTGCTAGAATGAATGTCCTGCTGAACATTTCATCAAAGGCATCAATTAAGTACGACGTCACAGCAGTTGGGTCAATTATTTATTTTTTTGAGATCTGCGCTGGACAAAGAAATCCGATGGCACCAGTGCAAAGACTCTCAGCCAACCCACGAAGATACCTGTAAATCATTAGTAGATTCAAAACTAAATAAATTTAAGCTAAATATTGAACTAATTGATATGGAAAAAGACAGCTCGTACTGCGCAAACACTTGCACAACAGCAATACTAATCCACCCCATTTGAACAAGCTCCGAATATCATCAATTAGCACATGAATTTTCGTCGCTCTTTCATGATGGAAGACGGTGCGCTCTAGGTCCATAGAGACGTGATCCACATGTCATCAGAGGTGGCCTTGGTTTGGTTGCAGATTGCTCACCACTTGTCTCCATTTGACTTGTTTTCCGTTTCTTCGAATATGGCCTTGTAGGTTCCTGTACATATGGCCATGATTGAGCATACTAAATCTAACTCAATAATTGGTGAAATGAAAACATATATTATTACCTCTCTTTCCAGAACTAAACTGACTTGCCGCTGCAAAAAGCTACTTAAAACTTCACCCACGTGGTTCATTTCTGGATGAGCTGTCACCGATAGAGGAAACTGTGCTACACCCTTGATTTGTACATTTTTGTACACTTTTTTGTTACCATTTTGTGTCGCATTCGTGTGTTTTTTTCTTGTATTTACAGGTTTTAGGAGTCGTTTTGGCCTATTTTGTTAGTTTTAGGGTTTTATAGCTTTTGTGCGGTTTTTAGTAGTTTTTTGTATATTTTTACTCTTTTTTGTACTTTTGGCTGTAGGATGACCAAGCAGAGCCCGCGCACGTTTGGAGGTATCCCACTCAACTCGGATTGGAACGGACAAGCAAGGGAATGCAGTGCGAACGAGGAGCGACAGCCGGCGGACGTTTAGAGCAGAAATGAGAAAACCGATCCGGGAGCAGCCGTACCAGTCGATCGAATGGATTTTAGTTGATCGACTGAGGATCCAATCAATCAACTGGACCTCTCCAGGTCGACTGCTCGGTAGTGAGTTTTCAAAATTTGAGGAAGCAGCCGATCGACTGGATCTCAGTCGATCGACTTACAGTCGATAGACTGGTTCTCAGTCGATCGACTGAGTCATAGTCCAGCTCGTGAATTTTATCTCTTTTTGATAATTTTACCCCTGCGACTTTGTATTTATAGGCCCATATTTCTCCAACCTTATCCAATCTTTCCTTGGTGGAATTTAGACGTGTTCCATTTCCTCCAAGCCTTTAATCTTGCATAATAAACCCTAGTTTAAATCCTTAGTTAATGTAGTTTAGCTAGTTTAGTAGTTAGTGTAGTTAGGTTTAGGTGTTCTTAGCAAGTGTGGGAGAAGGTTACATATCCTTCACTTGTGGTTCTTGGTTGCTTTTGAAGGTTGTAATCTACATTTGAAGTTCTTGTTTGGTGTTTAATGCGATTGGTAGTTTTCTTTCCCTTACCTTCTTGTGTTGTTATTGTTGATTGTTGTTATTGAAGTTGTGGTTGTTTTTAGATTTAGTTTGTGTTGTTGTTCTTTGCATTTCAATTTCCCCTTTTCATTCCCTAGCTTGTTGTTCTCTTTTTCTTGCAAAAACTCCATGGATGCTTTCAATTTCAAGCTTTTTACCTCTTTAGTCTAAACAAACTCTTGGGTTCTTGAAAGATGTATGAAGCTTTCCTCTTTGGTGATTTGACTTTCCTCCAATTTAATACTTTTGTCCACTTTCAATTTCAAATGCTTTCATTTTTCCTCCATGACTTCTCTTTTAATTGTAAGCTTTATTTGATTCAATTAGTTTAGTAATTACGGGTTTAGGGTCTAAGTTCGTTTAGAAGCATTAATCGGAATTTGTTGAGAATTGGGATTGACGACCCAATACTTGATCGACATTTGGGACTGACAACCCCGAATCATGGATTAATTGCTCGACAAAAACCGATTGTTCGTGGAGACGAACCGAACACCCTAAAACCTCATTCTCATCATTTTCATTTAAATCACTTTTAATTAAAGTCTCCTTTTAAATTCAAGCTTTAGCATAAACATCAAAATCCACTCAATGATTAATGCTTTCTTAGGAGTATATTAGTTTAATTGAGATTAACAAGAGACTAAGTAAGAACACCGACCGCCGATAATATCTATCCTCGAGAGACACGACTCGAGAAAACTTACCTCTCTACAATCGACTCCGTACTATTGCGGAGATGATTTCTTAGAGTGCTAAGAAATCATCGATCAACCCTCAACAACTTCATCTACTGAAACCTTCTTATTACCGGGTGACAACTTCTGATGATGCATTATCGTGTCTTCCTTGGTTGGTAAACCATCCCTTTCGCAACAGATTTAATATCCCACAGAATGGACAGTGCCAGATGGCACTCAGTCGGACTCTATTACTCAAAGTAGACTAAAGTTAATGGCCTGGATAAAATGATTATATTCTGATGATGAATACAAACTTAAACTTGATGATAACGAGTTCGAGTTTTATAGGTTATACTGTAATGGCCTGAGTATATGTAGGTATTGACAACGCAAAAAATGCAAAAATCCCCCGACCGTAACGGCCTGAGTATATTATATATATAACAAACCTAATTACTTTCAGCCCCTTTAGTCTTGTATTCACATTCTTGATACAAATAAATTTATGTTTTAATTATGAATTTCTTTTTCTTGAAATAATAAGATCCAATGCCAACAGGCAATAATTATAACTACTCTCTAATAAAAGTCAAAGCATTAAATGAGACTTCATATTTTCTAATACACGACTAATGAAAAGACGACTTTGAAAAGGATAAATCATAATGAATCTTGACTAAGAACTACTTATTTATCAACTACCAAGGTGCTTGAATGAGTATGTTTGTAAAAATACACTACATATTATCTAATTTATACCTCAACCATAGGAAATGGAGTCTCACCAACCGATTGTCAACTACTATGTGGATCACCTTGCGTAGGCGTGTTGAAATCAGCCCCCTCATCAACTTTTGATGTCACGTTGTGGTGAATAACCGGAGTCTGTGGACCTTGGTTATTCACTTGCTCATACAACCGGTTGAATTGAGCTTGTAGAGCATCAAAATTGCCCTGTATCTTCTGCGGGATTTCTTGTGTCAGAACCGCCTTAACCTCGTCCACTGACACCACTCCACTCTGTCTCCTACTTGTCTGACTCGGTTGACCAAAAATAGCCCTCACACGGACGTGGCTACCTACACCTTGCACCCAACCTGGGTGCTTCTTCTTCCCTAGAGTCGCATTCAATATGTCATTGTGCCTCTGCGGTAGAAACGTCCCTTCACTGTCTTCTCGATCCTTCTCTACCTGTTTCAAGAAATGATAAACATCATTTAATACACTTTCCCCATGACATTAAGTAAGTACTTCCAAAATATATTCTTCAAAAAAATATAATTACAATTTTATCAACCACCCCCTTCGTTTGCTCATTCAGGATATCATAATTTCTCTTTTCGTCTTTCTTAATTCTTGCTCGAACCGAATCCAAGCTGTGATCATCCGCAACAGTACTTGAGCTGAGTGAAGCACATGAAGACGAAGACAATAGAGGGTCCGATACTACCCACTTTGCTTTCGCACCAGCATATCCATCGAGTCCAAGAAAGTGCGGATGCTGGTTGTGAGACTGGCTCTCCTGAGCTTTCCTACTTTTATTCTATTAATGAATAATTAAGAAAATATTAGATATATATTTTTGGTGATTGTTTTTTAAAGGTAACACACTATACATGCCTTGAATTCTTCAAATTGATGATCATTAACGAACTCCACCCACTGCTCATCTGTAATGGAAGGATATAACTGGGATGGATGATCATATTTTGAGTGTTTCTTCTTGATGAAGTAGCGCACTAACCTCATCTTGAAATAGGTCCACCTCACTCCCGCAACCTTCAGAAAGTGCATATTCTTTTCATCACCTTCAATATTGAACTCTTTCTGAATAAACAAGAAACACACATATATATTAACACATGTTTTCATTAACATATAATTTACTATAAAAAGTTGGTTGTTATACATCTGCAAATCCTCCCAAATCACATCCTTAAGGCCACTCTCCACGTGTTTCCACTCGTCAATGTTAGTATCTACACGTGATCGAACTAGAGAACCTAGGTAACTTTTGAAATTGGAAGCATATTTCCCGATGGGTTTATTTGTATCATCAAATTCGATATGCTTTTACTCTGATGGCTTGTTTTTCATTTTTATGCATGTTGTTGATCCTCTTGATCTTCTTTTCCTAGACTATTGTTCACATTGGATGCTCGAAGAATTAGTCATGACTCTGTTACTTTAGTTGATAAAATTCTTAAAACATTAGAGGAAAAATAGAATTTATACGTAGATAAAAGCTAACACATCACTCTACAACTACTGTAAAGACACCAACAACTTTAATCAGATTACAAGAGTGAAAATAGATACTTGGATGATTCTAGCAGCTACAGACAACTAACAAGCATATCAACAACTTTTGTGAAGGTACCTACCGCATAATATATTGTTCAAGAGGGTTCAAATGGCTTGTGAACAGGATGTCCAAAATACGACAGTGAAATTAATCGTCAAATAAATGTCATCAACCATAATCACTAATCACTATAGATGGGCTCTATACCCCTCAAAGTACGTTCACTGGTGATCTTCATATGGGTGTGTGAATTAATTTTTCTTGTATTTGCATAAAGTAGCATGTCATTTAATATGATAATTAAACCTGTCATAAACTTTGGAAATGGATGGAATTCAGGGGTCTGGTCTTCAACATATCCTGATTATGCTAAAAAGGTTATCAACCTAATCAACCAGTCTCAGTCCTACCTGAAAGGTCCAACTTGTCTACGGGAAGCGGAAAATGCTTGTGGTAAAATGTTTTAGTTCCAACACCAATTACCAACTCAGAGAATTTAACTTTCTACACATAAACATTACCCAAACATGTTAATTAACGAACTGAACGAGTACTAAAAAATACATTCTTGAGCAATTTGTAGAAGGCGAGGGTGAAACTAGGCGACCGAGAATCTATGGCAAGCAGCAGGCGATGGGTAATCCACGGCGAACAGCAGGCGAGGGTGAATGAATCGTCTCTCCTATGCCAAAATATTACTTCTGAAAATCTGGCGGGTTTTCGTAGTGGAAAATATGAAAATTACTTATTTCAAAAACCTAATTTCGTGTATTGGGGGAAAAACTAGACATTTCATAGGCTAAAAAACACGCGGGTTCGAATCCCTCTCACACCTCGCCGATGATTATAAATTAGTTTTAGAGGATTAGAGCACATGGCCACGAACCACGATGTCAGGGGTTCGAATACCTCCCTCACCCACAATTGCCGAATTTCATGAGTATATGGATCGACTGTACAAAAACAACTGATGCTCATAAGTTTTATCAGACAATTAAAGTCGGTTGTTAGGAATAACTGATGCCTATAATAGTAAATATTTTACAAATTTTGGCCCGCGCTCTGTCCTTGACCTTCCTCCCAAATAGCTTCTGTTATCGCCTGTTGGACAGAAGCAGCCATTATCCCTCCCCTTCCCCACCTCTTCCTCCCCTCCACTTCCTCTCCAATTCCAAAACCCTTCCAAACCTCTACAAAGTCTTGAACAAAAAAATAGATCTTCCCCAAGAAATCCTGATGGACATATTCTTACGCCTCCCTACGAAATCGATAGGCATGCTCAGGTCCTTATCAAAAACATGGTGCAACTTTCTCTCCACCCCACAGTTCATCAAATCCCACCTCGCTAGATAAAAAACCCTCCAAGAATATCTCACTCTCATCACCCCATCTAACACCGTTCTCTCCATCGAAATCATAAAAGGCAAAATTAGCACCATTTCAAGAGAGCTCGACTTTCCAGGTGTGTGCAGATTTGTTTTGGGTTCATGATATGGCTTATTATTGATACTCAACCTAACTGGTGGGATGGTTTTGGTGAACCCCATTACTCTGGAACAGGTGACACTACCTCCTCCACCTCTGGTTAGGGGTGATAATACCCATGTCGCATGTGGATACGGGTATGATAGTGCTAGAGATGATTATAGGGCGGTTTAAATTTCTTGTTGCGATTTGGATTATGATGGACCATTCATGCCTAACCGTTGCGATGGTGCATATGTGTACTCTGTGAAAACGGGTGTCTGGAAAAGGCTTAAGACCTCGCCTTATGGTAATTTAGTAATTTGCATCCCTTACGGAGTGTTTTTCAACGGGGTTATCCATTGGCTGCATTATAAGATGAGTAAGTTGGGAAAGCTGGAGTTTGTAATCATTGCTTTAGATTTGGTTACCGAGGTATATTTCAAAATCACTCCACCTGTTGGTGTCTATGCGGTTAGCGAGTTTTCAACAAATGCACTTGTGGTTTTGGGGGAATGTCTTTGTTTGGTGGATAAGGAAACCAGTGACCAAAGAACGGATGTTTGGCTTATAAAAGAGTATGGTGTGGCAGGGTCTTGGACGAAACTCAACATTTATTGTCATGGAGTTCTGTCTTCGTTCACGCATTTGTGTTTTGTTGGAGATGAGGAGGGGGAAGTTGTTTTGATGGCTGGAGCTCGTTTGGTTGTTTATAATGTAAAAGATAGATCATTGAGGTCCTTTATCGTCGATAATGGGGGTTATGATCAATTTCAAGACAAAGGCTACTTTAAGGAGAGTCTCATTTTGCCTGCCTTTTGCGGTCGCCAAGTTAATTTTTATTGGCAATGAAATTAAAACATAATTATATCTTTTGAAAGACTTGTTTGTTCATTTAAGTCTTTCTTTTACTAAAGGTATGAAATTTGATTGAGTAATTACGAATTCTGAAAATTTAGGGCCAGAACATAAATTTTATAAATTTTAGGGTTTAATATGAAATTTCCTAAAACTGTTTATAATAAAACTACCATATTTCAGTTTAGGAGTGCTATTTTGACAATCTTTTGGGAATGCCGTGGAGGCAAATGTCTGAGTTCACTATGGGAAGAGGAAAATGCAATTTTGATGATGATGTCATTTGTCGGACATCATGGACCGACCTCAATCCCGGGAGGAGATATATAAGTTGTCCAAGATTTTGTGTAAGTCTTGAATTTCTTTCCTATTTCTAGGTATTAGGGCAAATAATGATTTGGGGGTTTGCGGGTTTGTATAAGATGTTAACATGGGGTCTATTGATTGTAGTTAAAATAATTGTTACTTAAGATTTGTATGGGTGTATCTTGCTTTTGCTTGATTTTTCTGATAGTCTTCATTTTTCGTAGTTAAAGGGCTTGTTTGTATTAATTTTGATTCAAGCAAATAATATTGTAGGAGACTGAAGGTTGAAATTTTTTCAAATAGCTTGAGGACCCTCTGTGTCCAAGAGCTAGTCAAATTATTCCCGGACTTTTAAGACGAGCAAATAAATTTGAAGCTGAAGTTCAAGTATTGGAGGCTGGCGTTAAGATACTTGAATTAGATGTGAAGAAGCATGAAACAAACCTGAAAGCACTTGCAGTTGAAAATTGTAAGCTTGAAGAATTTGTGAAGAAGAAGCGAAATCGGGAACGTTGGTTGTGCATGGCGCTTTTGATTACTAGGTTTATTATCTGGATCAAGAATAGCTGAAGGTCTCTCTAGGGTGTATGTGGTTTTAGTGTTAGGAATGAATGTAAGTTGTACGTTGTTTATTGTTTGCTTTTCTAAGGTTCTAAAAAGAATGACGGAGGTAGTTTTGGAGGTCGGTTTCTTTCGTTGTTCTGTTGTCATAGCTGCTTGTTCTGTTGTTCATGTGTTGGGATTGCAGCTGTCTTAAAATGAAATACTAGATTATGTTTGTTGGATTGGGAGAGTAATGTTTTTTAATTGAAGGATAAATTAATCCATTTTGTATGTTTCTTATTTTCCAGAGAAGTTAGAAAATGGTTTTTTAAATTAATTGAGCAACTCTCAATCAATTAATCGAACACAAGGAATTCGTTAAAACAAGCTTGGAGAAGAGACAAATAAACCAATCTTAGAGGTTATTAAATGCATGAAACATAAATAAAGGCTATAAAGTAATTAATTTTTGGACCACAATTAATTTTACTAAATAACAATTACACCCTTCATGTATTTCAATGACCATCCACCATTAAATCTAATTTTATTTATTTATGACAAAAAAACAACTATGCCTTATTACACTACAGAGCCTTTACACTGCTTTCATAACAAGCATTTTTGCTAAATACTTCCAAATTCACCAGAACAAATAGAGTATGGGAAAAGAACCAACTTCTTGGGAAACTTGAAATTTTTCCATAAACTGATAATATGAACAATTTATACAATGCTTTCATAATAACCATTACTGCAATAGATTAAGCATTCACCATTACATCTAGTTCATATGCCAAAACATAGTAAAACATCTAATTTTCCATTACATCTGAAATATAAACATCCAAATATAAACATAAACATAAAAACTGCAATATTCTTAAATATGCAACTTGCTATATTCACAAAACAAAAACTAAAGATGGGAGATCCATGAGCTGAAGGACGAAGGTTGAGTCGAGTGGCAAACATAAGTCTTCAAGCATCTCCTAACAGCCAGTAAGGATATAGCTACCATCTGATGCCCAACTTTATACATCAACAACCCAACGTTGATCAGAAAACCCTAGAATTGTAGCCTTCTTATGATGACCATTACCTCTTGGAACCACATGCTCAGTCAAGAAGTCCTTTGGAATGGCCTATAAAAATCTCGCATAATTAAAAGCTTCTAACGTCATATCAATAATTGGTGGAAAGTGTATTAGTTGCAGATAATTTAGAAAATCTTCAACTTACTATTCGTCTAAGGTCAAGAGCAGTCTTCGATACTGCTACTTTGAAAGAAGGAAAATCATTTAGCTCAATTGTGTCAGGATCTTTCACACCTACAAAGTTATGGTTTGTCACGCCTTTGCCGTCAAAGACTATTACATCAAAAATATAAGTCTCATTATTAATGAAAAGAATGGAATATTCTTCTCCGATTCTGTTGTCATCCACAAAATCGAGCCACTCCCCTGTAAACCTTGCCTACAATAAATTAAAAAAAAGAGAGTATAATGCAAACTCTCAGTCATATCTAGTTTTCAGAAACTTAAACAACACATTAAGAAAGACATATTATTCATACAAAAAAATACAGTTAATAAACATTTAACTCCAGGTATAATTCTCCCATTTTTTCTTTATAATAATAGTATCACAGTCTTAACGGCAGAAGAACACAAATAACACTAATCGAATAAGGGTTCTTAACACGCAAAATTGTTCATCAACAAACTTGATTTAGATATGGAGAGAACAAACCTCATCACCCTCTTCACCGAGAAGCTCCACAATGACATCCCAAGTCTGCCCAATGGGATTGCGCAAAGTAAAATCCTTACTCTGAAGATCTGCAAAAAGTTTAATGATTTTCTATGGGATATGCTGCGATTGTGTCGACAATTATTCAGAATTACAAAAAATCATACAAAAAAATAATAATCAGAAAATATATATCAGAACAAAAAAAGAAAAAAACGGAAGAAATAAAATCACATATACCATAAAACGTGAACTGGGCATGAGGATGGTCTTTGTGAATGCCGAAATTATAGTCATCCTTAATCTGGGAGAGAAGATAATTTTCTATGTTGCAAGGTGTTTGGGAGATTTCTCAAGGCCGATTTTTTGTTTTTCGAGCTTTATTATATCAAAAAAATAGGGTTAAGCATCGGTTATTGGACAAGAGCCGATGCATATTACTCACTTGTAAGAAAAGCGCAGGAAAATATCTAACCAATTTTATATGCATCGGTTGTCTTCATACAAACTGATTCTATTCACTTAAGCATCGGTTGTGAATTTAACATAAAAACCGATGCCATTGACATACTTTAAGCATTTATTGGCCGAAAAAGATCCCAGGTTTGAACCCCGCGCTGTGCTAATATTAAATGCATCGGTTGTCTATATACAAACTGATTCCATTGACACACTTTAAGCATCGGTTTTGAAGTTAACATAATAACCGATTCTATAGACATACTTTAAGCATCAGTGCTAATGTTAATAACCAATGCTACTGACATATTCTGGCAGGAAAAAATCAAGAAGAAAGCTTATTATTTAGGCATGGGTTTGAATATTACACATTGGTAATTCTGCCAAACCTCTGAAGCTTACATGTCTCATTCACTCATACTGAAAAATCTTCTCTCCTGCCTCATATAACTAAGAATTTATTGTGTTAGGCAAATTGTACTTAGATATCATGTTTTTCTTTGAGCTTCATCCCAATTCTTGTGAAGGATTAAGCAACATCACTTTGGTACTTGAAAGGACTTTTAAAAATGGTCTATACAGCTTCAATATTGTTAACTCTAATACAGAAGCAATACATCTGGCATTTCTCTTGGTTATATCAATTCTCACAAATAAAGTTTTCTTGCCAAACAACAAACTTCTCATTACCAAACACCATCTTTGATGAAAATTACTTTTCCTTACCTGTCCTTACCCCCTTCTTAATACCATTATTAGATTTACACATGAGATCATTACAAAAACACACTTAGGAATTTTGGCTTTCAATAAAACCACATTTAACTTACACCCTTCAACTATTCCAAAGACATTAATTTAATTGTATATATTATTAATGACAAATGCCTTTACCAACATTTACATGCCATTACAGTGCTTTTATAGCAAGCATTTCTGCTAAACACTTCCAAATTCACCAGAACGAGAAGTTGTATGGAAAAAGAACCAAGTTCTTGGGAAAACTAATAATTTTCCATAAACTGTCAATATGAACAATTTACACAGTGCCTTCATAACAATCATTTTGGTAAAAGAACCAAACCCACCAAAACAAAGGGAGCTCTACCAATAACAAAATAAGACTGAAACAACAATAAAAGTTGTGTTTTTTTTACACACACACAAAAAAAACACAATGAGCAACCACCATGGAGATGAAGACACAATGATGAGTCGATTCCTAACCTCGTATGAAGCTGCTTCCAAGAAAAAGGATGTCTATTTATAATTGAGAGTAAAATGAGTCAAATGCAGTTGCTATAATTTTTTATGACTAAGTAAATTTGTTAATCCGAAAAAATAATCTTACACGTTAAGTGTATTATTCTTGATTGTCAATCCACTCTCCTTCTCCATGGTCAGAACGAATATAAGCTTCTCCTAAGGTTATTGGAGTTTCATTAATACCAATGAAAAATGGTGGAGTTTCATCGAAGTGATCGTACTCATCTTCATCTACGACATCGCTAACACCAATAATACTCCTTTTTCTGGAGAGGACCAGAGACCACCTTGAATCGGCAGGATCAGAAACATAAAAGACTTGTTTTGCTTGTGATGAAAGTACAAATGGATCATCCCGATAACCCAACCGACTAAAATCAACTGAAGTGGATCCCAAATCATCAACCCTCACACCCCGTCCGTTGTTGACCCAACTACATCAAAACAGAGGAATCTTGAACAATTTATAGTCAAGTTCCCAAATGTCCTCAATGACCCCATAGAACAACATAGAGGATTATTGGATGAGACATATTTAATTTCTGAAGGTTTTGATTTAGAGAAGGGAAATTGATTTTCCACAAAGATGACATCTCTGATCATTATTATCTTGCTAGAGGGAAGCATGACCTTATACCCTTTATACCCTTCACTATACCCTAGGAAAGTAGAAGGTACATCCCTAAATTGTAGCTCGTGTTTGTTGTAAGGCCGCACATGAGGATAGCACAAGCATCCAAAGACGTTAAGTGTGGAATAGACAGGTTTATGACCATATAAGGCTTCAAAAGGGGATTTGTATTGTAGTTGCTTACTAGGTGTCCTGTTAATGACATGCACAGCAGTTTCAAAAGCTTCCATCCAATAGGTATTAGGAACATGAGAGTGAGCTAGAAAGGATAATCCTACTTCAATCACATGCCTATGTTTCCTCTCAACTACTCCATTTTGCTGAGAGGTGTAGGGACAGGACACCCTATGAATTATACCCTTATCTTGAAATTTTTTTGATAGGTTCCTATATTCACCTCCCCAGTCACTCTGAACAACTTTGATTTAGGCTGAAAATTGATTTTCAACCAATGACTGAAAATGAAGAAAGGCTTGAAAATCTTCTCCTTTTGTTTTAAGAAAATAAATCCAAGTAAATTTGGTAAACTGGTCAATGAACACAACATAATAAAGACTACCATTGGTGGATTTTAAGGAGCATGGTCCCCACAGATCAGTGTGAATAAGATCAAAGGATGAAGAAACACAGTAGTAGACTCTTGAAAGGGTAATTTATATGACTTGGATTGTAAACAAGCATTACAAGGTAAACCAGCAAATTCTTTATTGGAAAAAGAGATATTACAGTCTTTGAGGACTTTTATTAATACATCATTGGAAGTATGACCCAACCTATAATGCCAAACATCTAGCCCTACTTTCTTCTTAGAAACAGAGAAGCAACAAAGAGACTTGACATCATTATTCTTGAGAGGTGGTTGAGAGAACTGTTGACACTTTGGAGATTGCACTTGACATAGATCAAACTTATACAGCCCATCACTAAGAATCCCTTGTAGAAGAATAGCCCCCGTGGCTTGATCCTTAACAAAACAAATAGTAGAGTGAAACTCAAAGAACATTTTGTTATCCCTAGCAAACTGGGACACACTTAATAGATTTTTGGTGATGCTAGGAACATGTAGGAGATTTTTGAGCTTGAATAGATGATTAGAAGTTGAATGAGAGGATTTAATAATAGAGCTGCCAATGTTAGAGATGAACAAACCTGCTCCATTACCTAAGTGAAGTTAGTTTGCTCCTTGATACTCAGATGAAACATTGAGATTGGCAAAGTCTGGTGTAACATGGTTTGATGCTCCTGAATCAGGTATTCAGCTGAAGTCTGTTGCATTGTCTTCAGTTGTCATCATAGTTGTCATGGCAGAAGAATTGGTCCTAGGTTGTTGACTATTTTTGTGACTTGAAAAAGGTCCTCAGTTGAAATTTTGACTGCTAGAGGAGCTAAAATTCTGTGAGGCCTGAGGAGAAAAATTGAGTTCTTTTTGTAGTAGCACTTGGAGGCAGTATGATTTGTGTAGCCACATATTTGACAAGATACCTTGCTGTTGTTGTAGGATCTTCCACCTCTTCCTCTTGAGCTTCCTCTTCTCCCATTTCCTCTATTGGAGTAGGAGCCTCTTCCTCTGGTTTTGCTATTTTGGTTGATGGTGTTGTTCCAGCTGCTATTATCTTTCCTTGGTTGCCCATGAACAGCTATATTAGCAGTTATGGGCATTGATTCATCAAAATGAGGATTTGCGGCTTCCAATCTAGACTCAAAACTCAACAGCAGCCCACTAGCATTATTAAAGCTCCACTTTTCAGGAATGGAGGTTATGGTGACCACTACATGGTCATATTCACTGCCTAATCTAGTTAGTGCATGAAGCAACTGGTCAAAGTCTTCATTTTTATGCCCAGAAGAAGCCAGATTATCACAACACAACTTTACTTTGTTCAGATACTCTCTCATTGACAAGTTGCCTTTTTTCATAGTCTGTAATTGAATCTTATACTGCATTGTTTAACCCCTGACTGTGCAGCAAAGTTGGCTTCCAAAGCTTTCCACATTTCATGACTTGAGGTCAGGCCAACCATGAGGATGAGAACACCTTCAGACAGGGAAGAGAGTAGCCATGAAGCCAAAAGCTGATCCTGTCTCTAATAGGTCTGAAAGCGATGATTAAGAACAATGAGTCCCTCCTAATTCTGGACAACCTTTGAGGGGATCTCAACTATACCATATAAGAAAGATTCAAGGCCCAAGCGTGTAGCTACAGTTAGAATTTGCTTCTTCCAAACAAGGTAATTATTTTCATTTAGTTTTACTAAGATGAGTTGGTGTTGAGGTTGGATTAGGGTATTTTAAGAGGGTGATGCTGCAGGGTTTTGCAGAGTGGTTGCAATTCCTTCAGGTTCAGCCATTTAAGAGGCTGAGGTAACAATAGACAAGAAAGGAAAATGATTTATCAGAGCCAGGACTTAGTCATGCTCTGATAACATGTTGGAAAAAAGGTTTAAAGATGATAAAAGCTGCAAACAAAGCCATTGCAAATAAGGAAAGGGTGCAAACTACTTTCATATGTGAAAAAGGATGATCAGCCGATTACATGAAAGATGCTATATATAGCTAAACCCTAGTAATGATCTATTAGCGGCGAAAGACCTACACAACGGTCTCCAAAGGAGAACCATTGATTTACGTGACAGCTATACACTATGCGTCCAAAACCAGATAAAAACAAAACTATAAGCTGACTGGATGCTTGATTAATACTAACACTTGATTAACTCTAACATACTCGTACCCAATCCTTGTTGCAATATCACCTACCTCACATTCGTATTCTAACTAAGTGTATTCATTATTTCACATAGAGAATCAAGCTGGTCAAATTTCCTCTTAAGTCGACCATTCTTCTTCGAAGTTGATCCTTCAGGAATGCTTCTGACATTGTTTCAGTTTCATCACCAAATTCTTCAAAATAATTGGGGATTTGTTTGGGTGATGCTCCACTAGGTGTGAGGGTGTCAAGATTAATTTTGTTTACAACCTCTAGGGGCGACAACGGTTAGGGTACTATAATACCCATCCCCATACCCTTCTTATTTTTAAAAATCCACGTCCCAGTCCCCATACTTACGTGGGCATCAAATTTTATACCTATACCTATATCCTCTGGGTAATTTAGTACTCATACCTGTAACTATTACCCGTATGTTAACAACATACAAAAAGTTGGATTAAAATAATACTAATTAAAACTAAAATCATAATTCAATAAAAACAAACTAATGATCATCGACATTATATAAAAATCCACAAACATGGAATTATTATGAATCCTTTATAAAAAAAACAAAAATTTAAATATAATTAAACACCACAACACCAAATCTTGAAAATTCAAACTTGAACCTCCGACATTCTCCAAAACTTGCCATAAAAATATTGATGTCTTATTCTAATTATTTATAATTCTCAAATAAATATTGATAATAAAAATTGAAAAAAGTTATTTTACCTAATTTTCAGAATCCCAAATATTGAATAGATTGCAAGCGTTTATCTTTCAAAATAGGGAAAATTGCTTTTTTAGTACATTATATTGTCTATTTTCCAAAAAAATACATGATATTGTCCACTATCAAAATACATCCATTAAGTTTGCCAAATTATCAAAAAAAGTACAAAATTATCCAAATCCAACTTTCCTGCTTACGTGAATGATAATGTAATTACTTATCATTTTTTATTTATTTTTAAATATTAAAAAGTAGCAAAAAATATAATTTACCTGTTTTATCCCAATTTTTCTTCTTGCATCTCCTTATTGTTCCTCCCTTTTTACCTTTTTTTTTTTCTTATTTATTATTGTTGTATCTTAATCTGCTTCAAACATTCCCGTAACACAAGCTCATCTATTCTTTCCCCAAATCAGAAGTTCAATAAAAAAAAAAAAAGCAACAACAAATCTTTACCACTTTATCAATAAACAAATTTGAGATGAAAGATAACCCCCAATCAAACTATAAAAACAAAATCAATTTTCAATTGAAACTGAAAATCAACACCCAAGGCCTTGTCTTCCTATACGCGCTGATGGTTAAGGTTCTGGCAGATGGGTTTGGTTTTATGGTCTAGCGACAACAAATAGTCTTGGGCACTATCAATTCCCCAAGGGGAAAATTTATGATTTGGTTTCATTGGGTTTTAGGATTTGGTTTCTTCGACAACGCGGTGATGGGTTTCCTGATTTTCTGCTACATTGGGTTGGACCCTTGGGTTCAATACTTGGGTTGGCGACTGGGTCTCAGCTCTTAGAGCATCTCTAATGCTATACTTTCGACGCGATAAAAATTAGACACATCAGCAATTTAGAAAGTGTATAAATAAATCATTCTCTAATGCATAATGTCGTGGGTACTGTTATAGTGACGTAGAAAAAAAAAAAGACAACAGTGTCGAGACCTCTGTTTGATATCCGAAACCATGTTAAACAGTCTGACTCAGCATAATCTTCAGAAATTTTAGAGAATTCTCGAGCGCACACGTCTTAAAAATTCGGGGAAAAAATTGGCGTATTTTTTTGGGGAAAAGAATTTATCGCACCCTTTTGATTATATATCCTAATTTTTTTTTATCTCGGTATGTAAAAATTCCCCAAAAGTTTATTTTTCGTTCTCCATGTAAAGTTTTTTCTCAAAAGTACTGTTCTCCGTGTAAAGTTTCTTCTCAAAAGAACTGGTACAACAATTGGCGGTTAAGTTTTTAGGTGAAAAAAATTTATCGCCGCCCTTTGAAATATATATATTTTTTGCATTCAGTCATGCAGAGGAGAAAAAAGATATAGGTTATGTAGGTTGGAGAAAGAGGAAGAACTCTATTTGGTTTTAGAAACGGGAATTTTTAAGTCCGTTTTATCTGCTATGAATTCAGTTTTATTTTGTTATTAATCAAAATAAAATCCACATGTACAAAATTAAGTATGTTGACATTTATGCGTTGGAGAAATATTTTGTGATCAAAGTTTGGGCCTTTTAACACTTATCTACGTGGATAGACATTGCATTCTTTGAATGACATCTGTTAAAATTTATTTACTTTCAACAGTGTAGCATTGGTGATGCTCTTAGATGTGGTGTCGACGGCCCTTCAGATTGGGATTATGTTGATGGTAGTTTCCACCTCCATGTTTTGTCTTGGTCCACCTCTAGGGATTGTAATTTTCCTTGTTGATGGGTTTGTGATTTTCGTGTTGGTGTCGATGGGTTTGTAAAAAATAAAAAATCTTTGTTGATTAGTGTTGTTATTTTTTCTGCTTTGTTTTAGAGTTTAGGAGTTAGTTTGGTGAATCTTTGTTGGTTTGCACTTGTCATTTTTTTTTTAATCCTAAAAAAGATAGAGAATAAAGGAAGAAGAAGAAGCTTGAATAACGTGCAATGGAGTATGCAGAAAAAAAAAGAATAAGAAGATATTATTGGGTTAATTATTGAAATAATAAAGAGTTATATGTTTTGTGAAAAAATTCAATGCACTAAGAAAATGAAGAACAACTCTCTTTTTTATTTTGGTGATCCTTATAAAACAAACATAAATCTTGCATCTCTTCGGTTTTTACTGCAAAATCTTGGCAGTGAGTATTTGACTCTAATCAAGAAAATAGAAGGAAAATAGAGAAGAAGAAAAAAGGAAAATAGAAAAGAGGGGTATAATAGGTAAATTACAAATACTTAAAAATAAATAAAAATGGTATGTAATTACATTATCATGCCACGTCAGCAGAAAAGTCAGATTTGGATAATTTTGTACCTTTTTTGATAATTTGGTCAACTTAGTGGATTTGCTTTGATAGTTGACAATATCATGTATGTTTTTTTGAAAAATTGACAATATAATATACTAAAATAGAATTTTTCATTAAATAATATATATATATATATATATATATATATATATATATATATATATATATATATATATAGGAGTGGGTTCACATGGGAACCAATCCTTGTGTGGGAACTAGGAACCTGCTAAATTACATAGCATGTGATGCTATTTATGAATCATGTACATGCTAATAAGATAATAGTAAAAATCAAGGGAATATAAAAATAGCAATGTGAAAATATAAATAACATTTTGCATTATTTAAATTAGCATCACATATAATGTAATATAGCGGTTCTTAAAGTTCTCATGCAGGAATTTGGTTCTCACATGATCCTAATCCTATATTACCCATCCCGCCCCATACCCATTCATATAATATAAGTGTGTGTGTGCGCACGCACGTATATATATATATATACACGCGCGTGCGCACACACACACTTATATTATATGAATGAGTATGGGGCGGGATGGGTACTAAGTTACCTATACCCATAACTTTACCCAATAAATATTATGGGTAATCATCAATACTCATGCCCGTGCCCATTAAATGGGTAATTTCTCTACCCATCATGGGTAAGTTTAGCAGGTACCCATTAAGTCCAATACCCATTGTCAACCCTAACAGCCTCAACAAAGTCTTCAGCATGTTGACCAGTTGCTTTATCTTTACCAAAGATCGACACCCAAGCATTGTAATATGACCACGACTTAAACTTAATAAGCCTTGAATCTTTGTCAACCTACACAATTTTCTTAAGACGCTATAGTATTTATATGTGTTGGAAGTTGAAGAGTATAAGATTGAATAAATAAATAGATGTGACTTTTGATATGGTGTCCATTCATGCATGTGTCTTTTAATATTGTGTCTTTTCATATTATGGGATTAGTTGTGTCCTTTCATTTATGTAGACTAATTCTATAAATAGCCATGTATTTTTCATTTCTAAGCATGAGTTTTGTATGAGTTTTGTACAAGAGAGTTCATTAATAATTGTGTGTTTAAGATAAATAAACAAGAGTATTTATATATTATTCTCCACATATATATTTTTTATTCGCTGCGATTTATATATTGAGCCAACATTATCCAACAAAGTGGTATCAGAGACGGGTTCGATTCTCTACAAAGACAATGGCCGCAAGTGGAGCATTCCCATGTCCGAAACTCTAGAAAGATAACTTCAATCAATTGAGCATTCAAATGAAGACATATCTTGGTGGACAAGACTTTTGGGAAACCATTGAAAGAGAATATGATTTTTCACGAGATCCCGCTACTTTAAGCCAAGATGAAAGGAAAGCCTTAAAGGAAGCCACGGTAAAAGATCAAAGAGACCTCTCTATCATTCAACTCGGCATGGATGTCAACAATTTTGAGAAGGTTTCACAAGCAATCACTGCGAAGCAAGCGTGGGATATTCTTAACATTGCTTTCAAAGGCATTGACAAAGTTAAAAAAGTTTGACTCCAATCACTACGAGGAGAGTTTGAGTCATTGAAGATGAAAGAATCTGAAGAAGTATCCGACTACATCTCAAGAGTTGTGACGGTTGTTAACCAACTCGAAAGCAATGGAGAAAAGATAGAAGAAAAGCGAGTTGTTGAAAAGGTACTTCGATCTCTTGTGTAGAAATCTGAATATGTTGTAATAACCATTAAAGAGTTGAATGATGTTGAGACCCTTAACTTGAATGAGTTTCTCGGAAAATTACAAGTTCATGAAGAAAAATTAAAAAGACGAACGAGAGAATCGGAAGTCGAGCAATCTCTTCAAGCAATGACGATCAATTCCAACCATAATCATGTATAATTGTGAAAGTATTTATAACTTATTCTCGATCATGTATATAGTTGTGAAAGTATTTGTAACTTATTCTTGAGTGAGTAATACTTGAAACTTAACTTATATCATTATTGGTACTATTGTACTTTATTCACAAGATTTTATTAGTTTTGGTATTATTTTATGTAGAGGAAGTTCGCTACATATTCCAACAATAAAACTAATAAACTTGAAAAGGCAAAGGTCAGTTTTAGAACTAACAAACTGAAAGCTTGTGATAAAATAACAACAACAACAATAAACCTAAATTCTGAATGTTCTAGGAGATGCTAAGTAGTATTTTATTTTAAATTTATTATTTCTAGATTTTTATATTTATTATTTCAGATTGAGAGGATTATAATGTAGGTTAATAAATAATTTTTGGTAATAAAGATAAACTTCTTTCAAAACTCAAATTACATTTAAAATTCCCTTAAAAACTAAAATAAATAACTAAAAATGCCTAATAAACTGAAGAAAAAAAAAGAGCATCAATCTAAAACTAGCATCTATATTTTCTGTATTAAAGTATTGATTGCTGTCATAACATATTTACGTATCCAATCGTTTCACTGATTGAAAAATAAGCATTCAACCTACAATTAACATATTTGTACGTGATACAATAGCCAACAACTCTATATAAAAGCATCTATATTTTCAGATTTTTTTTTCAATGTGAAACCTTAAAATTTTAATGAATAAAATTAAAACCAATAATCAACTATAAAGAGAGAAGCACACACAAAAAAAACCTTAGCCAACTTGATGTTCTTTCTCAGAATCCATGCTTTTTGCAATATTCTTGTTCAGATAAATGTATTGCAGAATATAAACTCTATCTCCACAAATTTCTTTTTCTGTATCTATTATTTAGCAAGTCTTATAGGAATGACATTTAAATTAGAAAAAAAAAATGGTTTGAGATATTCAAGAATTTGTCAAGAAATCCACTGCTATATTAAAGGGGGAGAAAATAAAAATTAAGTGGGATTAGTGGAAACCATATCCTGAAAAATATCTCATTGTGTGTGGTTGACTTGAAATTAATAAAAAAAGCTAACTTAATAAGTATCTGTAAAAAGGAGTATAAGAATACATCTAGTTATTTAGTCATACATTTATTTATTTTATTATTAAGCTCGGTAAGGGAAAATTCAAGCTGGAAATGGAGAAAGGACTTGAAGGGCAGGTTTATATATATTATTATATAACTTTTTGAACATTCTCGGCAAGATATATTCCACGGCGCGAAGTGTGTTGGTGACCGAACTAATTAAATTTTCATTATAGACTACAATCTCTTTGTTTTAGTCAAAGCAAAGTGATTAAATTTATTTAGCATCGGAGGACTAAGTTACATTATAGCCTGACCTTATTCAATAAAAGGAAGACTGACAAGGGTTTTCACAAATACAACTTGGAATTTTGAATTGTGGAGAATTAAAACACCACATGCTCAATTACCTCTTAACCTAGCAATGTTAGGGTAGCCTTTGGGTGTGCAAACACGAGTCATGCAATCTTGATTACTGGAAATCTCATAATAAACATCGTTTCAAAAATGAATTATACTTGGCATCATAAAATTCTTGGACATTCGTGTTTGTATGCACTATTTGTTGTTGAAGTTGTAATACATCATGGTCATCTAAATACTTGTCTTTAATTTTAGTTGCCTAATAATTTGTAGAAGATTTATATATTGATCTTTTCTTTTTAACTATTACTAACAGTTGGAAATTCTTTGATTGATATTAAATAACTTAGTGTTTGTTAATTTGGAAAATTCACCATAATTCCACGTTCTAGTTTCCTTTTTTTCTTTTTTTCCTTTTTGGCGATAATTACTAAATTTCCATTAGGGTTGGACCTAAATTATAATTAAAAAAAAAAGAAGAAAAAGAAAAGCTGACTTTTAGAATTACAAATAGTATCTAGGGTGACTAATACAAGCTAACTTTGATGATATTAGTGGAGGATTAATTACTTTTAATTGATTTGTTTCTGTTATCTTAAGATAATGTTCTGCCTTGTTCTCCCTTGTCATTTTGTAGAATTACATTATTCCTGATGCTGATGAACCTGCCATATTCATATTGTCGTTGATGTGGAGATTGAGCTTTAAAGAGCTATATATAATTTTCTTTGTTTTTGGAATTGGAAATCGCAATGTTTTAGTCAAAGCAAAACGATTAAACTTATTTAGCATCAAATGACTGAATTACATTATAGCTTGACCTTATTCAATAAAAGGAACTGACTAACAAGGTTTTTTACAAAAACAAGTATGAATTTGTGGAGAAATATAACAAAACCCAGTGGGGTAGCCTTTGGGGTTGCAAACACGAGTCTTGCAATCCTGATCAGTAGAGCAGCCATCCTCATAAATTAGACAGCTCTGCCCATCTGTCAAGTTTACAAACAATCATAAATAAAGGAAAAGTAAAAAGTAAATTATTTTTCTAGTGAAATGAAAAGGGATAATTTCACTATCTTAACCGACCCAAACATTTCATTCAAAATTCTTTTTACCGATCACTTGCAATGCAAATGTTAACCAACCAACAATTCTTAACAATTTTGGAATTGCAGTTACATGAATATAACATAATTGTTAGAAAAACAAATTCTGTAAAAGTGGAAAAGGACTTACTGGAGCTCATAACAAATATCAAGAAAAACACTAGCGGAAACAAGCTTTTGGCATTCATGACTATCAAATGATAGTGATAATAGTGATAATATCGATATTGATGGTAGTGCTTGGTTTGTATAAAAAACAGCGTGCAATGATGTCAATTTATAGCAACACGATGAATATACGAATAATCATTTATTATCGAACTAAAAAATAAAATAATTAGATAATAATTTCTCTTACCAAATTATATATCTTATTAGCACATGTAATTAAATACTATTAAATACAATCACCACTATATACTAATTAATATATATAATCCTTTTAATATATGTTTTCAATTCGCATGTTCGTTTGATTAATAAAAAATTGTGGTATTTCGATTGCTTATAGTTATAATTAATATTTAATAATTTCTTTTTATAGCCTAATAAATACACTATATATAATATCTTCAAGATTAAATTTAATATTTAATATTTTCTTTTTATAGTCCAATAACTGAAGGAGCAAGAATCGAGCCATTACATAAGGCGACCAACCTAATTAGCCCGAGGATATTGATTTTGAGCTGTGGGCATTGCAAAAATAATTGATCGGCCATGCGTAGTTTGTAATGAAGCAACCCGCTAAAAGATAGCATCCTAACTCTAGCAATGCTCTCAACGTAGAAGATGGACGACCACCTAATCCCAAAAACCTGAAAGTTGCATAATAATTGATGGGATTATTACAAAATGACAAATTTGAGCAAATTACAAAGAAAAAAAAGTAAGATTTTTTAAAATTAAAATTTAAAATAAAAATGAGATTGATTCCGTTTTATATGTAAGAGTTATTTTATTATATTTCTTATAATTCAATATTTCCTATTATTCTTATAATATAAGAATTAATATATGATCAAAGATTTTTTATTCATATTTTAATTAAAAGAGAAATTACTTAGAAGATAATAATAATCATTTTTTTTAATAATCTAAAAAAAGTTGTATTTATAATAAAAGTTAATATTTTTTTTTTTTGTAAGATTTCAAATATATAATATAAATAAATTACGAGTTGTTTACAATAATGTAAGTGTGTAACTAATTTATTAATAATTACAATCTAAACATTAA
>BMAC01000360.1:268921-299054 GCA_014905375.1 Phtheirospermum japonicum | reverse complement strand
AAACAACTAATGCCTATAGTGTACCTATAAGCATCGGTTTTGATCATAAACTGATGCTTAATGTTCTCTAAAGGCATCGGTATTTGTAAAACAACCGATACCTATAGTGTACCTATAGGCATCGGTTTTGATCACAAACCGATGCCTAATGTTCTCTAAAGGCATCGATATTTGTAAAACAACCGATGCCTATAGTGTACTTACATGCATCGGTTTTAACTTATAACCGATGCCTATGGTTTACCTATACGCATCGGCTGTTCTAAAATCACTGATGCCTCGTGACTCTCCATAGGCATCGGTTTTGATCCCATAAGCGATGCCTATAGGTTACCCATATGCATCGGTTTGGTTGTCGTCCAAACCGATGCCGCTTCTGATTATATGCATCAGTTTGTGCAACCGATGCACAAATTATTTTATAAAGTTTCCAGAATTTCAAAATTTTTAAAAATTGATAATTACCATTTGCAAAAAAATAATTTAATATAAAAAAGAATTTTATTCAATAATAAATAATTCAAATGTTGAAATTCCCATCCTATCTAATAAAACTCAAGTTAAACTAATTATTTCATCGCACAATTAGCAACAAACCCAAACCATGTCATTATGAAAACTGAAAAACTTAAACGACAACAATCTTTCATGTTCAACAGGCTCACAAACTAAACTCGTAAAGAAGAAGCATCTCGATTCCTTCAAGGGAAAATCCCAAGAGCCTTCCCTCCATTCTTGTGTTGTAGTTAGCTACCAACAATACCTCGTTCTTGAATTCCAAATTGTTCTGCCCTGAATCCTTAGACAACCTCTTTACTACTATTTATCTTCCATTCTAAGTTTTTCCCTGTGAATGAATAAGAATCATATTAACTAAGAAAATCCAGAGGAAATCCACCAACTTCCTCATAATGTTCTGCACCAAGTTAAAAAATAAATTACTTAATAACTAAGAAAAAGTAATTAAAACTGAGAAAAAAAATACATATATACGAGTAATTTACCGAGTATTGTATTCTGCCCATAGCTCACGAATTTGTCAATTCGTTCTTGCTCGTATGGTTCAACTCCAAATGAGGACTACACATTCTGAATCAAAATTTCAATTCGTCATTTTAAAAATGAAGTTTAAGTATGGAGTTTAAAAAATATTCAGTAATTTTTACTAATAAAAATGAGTTTACACGTACATTGTCTAATGAAGAATTAATACTGAACTCGGAGCAAATGTCATACATATACCTCATGACATAATAACCACACTCATTGCCTTCTGGTTATGATTACACTACAAAAATCAAATGAAAGCAGATCAATATCCCCCTATCAATAGATCTATCAGTGAGTCAAAATGAAATGGGTCAAAAAAGTATACTAACTTGCCTACTAGGGAACCGATAAATATAATATTTTATTGTTAATACCTTAAAAAATAACTTACCGCCAGATTATTCCACACCATGTTTCTTCCTCTTTTTGCTTTTCTTGTCCAATAGGTCCAAACTGCCCTGCAAATAGTAATCATTACACTCAAGGAGTTAATAACACGTAAAGTATTATTTCAATAAAAATAAATTATTCTTACCTATATATTAAACATTTACAGTTTTAAAACCAAAATGAGCGGATGAACAAGCCAATATTATATTACATCCAATGAAAGATTTGAAGTTGCTTTATGAATGGAAACACACATAAAAGGCTTTACAAAGAATCGGGTTGTGGAAAATATCAAAATTATATTAATGCTATGAAACAACTTGCCCATGAAACAATTGCACACAACAGCATCGGTACATTACTACATTGATAATAAAGACCTGAAAGTGAATTATTTTTTATGATGTTATTGTAAAAAAGAACAGTAAGTAACATTTTCAAAAAATAGGAGACACAAATATAGGGGAAAAATTTACGTACGTATTACTATGTGTCTCGATATCCTCCATTTTGTATGCCTTTGAATCTAAAATATAAACCAGATTTTTCAGAGAACATATCACTAGTAGCACCCAGTGGTCAATACACATTTTCATAAGCACAAAGATTAATTATCTTTATAAATTATAATAATTGTAAAGGAGTAAAGGAAAAAAGAACAAGAAATAGTCTCTCTTACTCGTCTAGGTATGGTGCTAGAATGAATGTCCTGCTAAACATTTCATCGAAGGCATCAATTAAGTACGACGTCACAACAGTCGGGTCAATTAATTTTTCTTTTTGAGATCTGCGCTGGACAAAGAAATCCGATGGAACCAATGTAAAGACTCTCAGCCAACCCACAAAAATACGTGTAAATCATTAGTAGATTCAAAAATAAATAAATTTAAGCTAAATACTGAACTAATTGATATGGAAAAAGACAACTCGTACTGCGCAAATACTTGCACAACAGCAGTACTAATCCACCCCATTTTGAACAAGCTCCGAATATCATCAATTAGCACATGAATTTTCCTCTCTCTTTCATGATGGAAGACGGTGCGCTCTAGGTCCATAGAGACGTGGTCCACATGCACGGGCATCGATAGAATCAACGAGTGTAGCTCTTTGCAATTATCTCCCAAACTCTCCAAGACAACGTCATCAACAAGAGGTGGCCTTGGTTTGGTTGCAGATTGTTCACCACTTGTCTCCATTTGACTTGTTTTCTGTTTCTTCGAATATGGCCTTGTAAGTTCCTGTACATATGGCCATGATTGAGAATACTAAATCTAACTCAATAATTGGTGAAATGAAAACATATATTATTACAACTCTTGCCAGAACTAAACTGACCGGCCGCTGCAAAAATCTACCTAAAACTTCACCCACGTGGTTCATTTCTGGATGAGCTGTCACCGGTAGAGGAAGTTGTGTTGCACCCTCAACAACTTCATCTACTGGAACCTTCACATGACCGGGTGACAACTTCTGATGATGCACTATCGTGTCCTCCATGGTTGGTAAACCATCCCTTTGGAAACAATTTTAATATCCCCCAGAATGGACAGTGCCAGATGGCACTCAGTCGGACTCTATTACTCAAAGTAGACTAAAGTTAATGGTCTAGATAAAATGATTATATTCTGATGATGAATTCAAATTTAAACTTGATGATAACGAGTTCGAGTTTTATAGGTTATACTTTAATGGTCTGAGTATATGTAGGTATTGACAACGCAAAAAATGCAAAAATTCCTTGACTGTAACGGCCTGAGTATATTATATATATAACAAACCTAATTACTTTCAGCTCCTTTAGTCTTGTATTCACATTCTTGATACAAATAAATTCATGTTTTAATTATGAAAATTTGTTTCTGGAAATAATAAGATCCAATGCCATTAACAGACAATAATTAGAACTACTCTCTAATGAAAGGATGAGCAAAAAATGAGACTTCATATTTTCTAATACATGAATAATGAAAAGAGGACTCTTAAAAGGATAAATCTTAATGAATCTTGACTAAGAATTACTTATTTATCAACTACCAAGGTGCTTGAATGAGTAGATTTGTGAAATACACTACATATTATCTAATTTATACCTCGACCATAGGAAATTGAGTCCCACCAACCGATTGGCAACTACTATGTGGATCACCTTGCGTCGGCGTGTAAAAATCAGCCCCCTCATCAACTTTTGATGGCACGTTATGGTGAATAACCGAAGTTTACGGACCTTGGCTATTCACTTGCTCATACAACCAGTATTGAGCTTGTAGAGCATCAATCTTGCCCTGCATCTGTTGCGTGATTTCTTGTGTCAGAGCTGCCCTAACCTCGTCCACTGACACCACTCCACTCTGTGTCCTGCTTGTCTAACTTGGTCAACCAAAAATAGTCCTCACGTTTACGTGGCTACCTACACCTCGCACCTGACCCGGGTGCTCCTTCTTCCCTAGAGACGCATTCAATATGTCACCGTGCCTCTGCGGTAGAAACGTCCCTTCGCTGACTTCAGGAGCCTTCTGTACCTATTTCAAGAAATGATAAACATCATTCAGTACTTACTTATAAGTAAGTACTTCCAAAATATATTCTTCAAAAAAATATAATTACAATTTTATCAACCACCCCCTTCGTTTGCTCATTCGGGATATCATAATTTCTCTTTTCGTCTTTCTTAATTCTTGCTCGAACCCAATCCAAGCTGCGATCATCCGCAGATATACTTGAGCTGAGCGAAGCACATGAAGACGAAGACGAGAGAGGGTCTGATACTACCCACTTTGCTTTCACACCAGCATATCCACCGGGTCCAAGAAAGTGCGGATGCTGGTTGTGAGATTGGCTCTCCCGAGCTTTCCTATTTTTTTCCTAGTAAATTTTTTTTAGGAAAATATGAGATATATATTTCTGGTGATTTTCTTTAAAAAAAGGTAATACACTGTACATGCCTTGAATTCTTCATATTGATGATCATTAACTAATTTCTCCCACTACTCAGCTGTAATGGAAGGATACAACTAAGATGGATGATCATATTTTGGGTGCTTCCTCTTTATGAAGTCACGCACTAACCGCGTCTTGAAAGCGGTCCACCTCACTCCCACCACCTTCAGAAAGCGCTTCTTCTTTTCATCACCTTCAATATTGAACTCTATCTGAATAAACAAGAAACAGACATATATATTAACACATACATCCTTTAACATATAATATACTATAAAAAGAGTATTATTATATATATCTGCAAGTCCTCCTAAATCACATCCTTAAGACCACTATCGACGTGTTTCCACTCGTGGATGTTAATATCTACATGTGCCCGAACTAGAGAACCTAGGTAATTTTTGAAATTGGCAGCATATTTCCCGATGGGTTTATTTGTATTGTCAAATTCGACATGCTTTTGATCTGATGGCTTGTTCTTCATTTTTATGCATGACAATGATCCTCTTGATCTTCTTTTCACAGACTCGTGTTCATTTAAGGTGCTCGAAGAATCAGTCATGACTCAGTGAAGTTAGTTGATAAAATTCTTAAGACATTAGATGAAAAATATAATTTATACGGCGATAAAAGCTAACATATCAATCGACAACTACCGTGAAGACACCAAAAGCTTTTAAAAGATTACAAGAGTGAAACAAGATACTTGGATGATTCTAGCAGCTGCAAACAACTAAGAAGCATATCAACAACTTTTGTGAATGTACTTACCGCATAACATATAGTTCAAGAGGGCTCAAATGACTTGTGAACAAGATGTCCAAAATACGACACTGAAATTAACCATCAAATAAATGTCATCAACCATAATCACTAATTCACTACAGATGGTCTCTATATATATCCCTCAAAGTAAGTTCACAGATGATCTTCATGTGGGTGTGTGAATTAATTTTTCTTGTATTTTGCATAAAGCAGCAACTAATTTGATTTGCTAATTAAACCTGTAATAAACATTGGAAATGGATGGAATTCAGAGGTCCGGTCTTCAACATAAATACTGATTAACCTAATCAACCAGTCTCAGTCCTACATGAAAGGTCCGACTTGGCTACCAGAAGAGGAAAATGCTTGCGGTAAGAATTCTCAGTTCCAACACCAATTACCAACTCAGAGAATTTAATATTCTACACCTAAACATTACCCAAACATATTAATTAACGAACTGAACAAGTACTAAAACATACATTCTTGCGCAATATGTAGCAGGCGAGGATGAAACTAGGCAACTGGGAAGCTACGACGAACAGCAGGCGGCGGGGAATCTACGGCGAACAGCAGGTGATGTTGAATGAATCGTCTCCTATTCCAAAATATTACTTCTGAATATCTGGCGGGTTTTTGGAGTGGAAAATATGAAAATTTTGGACTGAAATTTATTTCAAAAACCTAATTTTCGTGTATTTGGGGGCAAAATTAGACTTTTCAGAGGCTACGAACCACGCGGGTTTGAGTCCCTCCCTCGCCCACAAATTTCCAAATTTCACGAGTATATGCATCGGTTATACAAAACAACCGATGCTCATAAGTTTTATCAGACAATTAAAGTCGGTTGTTATTAATAACCGATGCCCATAATAGTAAATATTTTACAAAAAGTCCCGCGTTCCCCTTCCTCCCAGAAGAAAACATTATACCTTCCAAACCTCAACAAAGTCTTGAACAGAAAATGGATCTTCCCTAAGAAATCTTGATGGACATATTCGTATGCCTCCCTACAAAATCGATAGGCAAGCTCAGGTCTTTATCAAAAACATGGTGCAACTTGCTCTCCACCCCACAGTTCATCAAATCCCACCTCGCTCGAGAAACACCCCGCCAAGAATATCTCCCTCTCATCACCCCATCTAACACCATTCGCTCCATCGAAATAATCAAAGGCAACATTAGCACTGTTTCAAGAGAGCTTGACTTTCCAATTGTGTGCAGATTGGTTTTGAGTTCATGCGATGGGTTATTACTGCTACTCAATCTAACTGGTGGGATGGTTTTGGTGAACCCCATTACTCTGGAGCAGGTGGGACTACCTCCTCCACCTCTGGTTAGGGTTGAGACTACCCATGTCGCATGTGGATACGGGTATGATAGTGCTAGAGATGATTATAGGGTGGTTTTACTTTCTTATTGCGATTTGGACTATGATGGCCCATTCGTGCCTAACCGTTGCGATGGTGCATATGTGTACTCCGTGAAAACGGGTGTCTGGAAAAGTCTTAAGACCTCGCCTTATGTTAATTAAGTAGTTTGAATCCCCTATGGAATATTTCTCAATGAGGCTATCCATTGGCTGCATTATAAGATGAGTGAATTCGGAAAGCTAGAGTTTGTAATCATTGATTTAGATTTGGTTACTGAGGCATATTTCCAAATCACTCCACCTATTGGTGTCCATGTGGTTAGCGAGTTTTTAACAAATGCACTTGTGGTTTTGGGGGGATGTATTTTTTTGGTGGATAGGGAAACCGGTGACCAAAGAATAGATGTTTGACTTATGAAAGAATATGGTGTGGCAGGGTCTTGGATGAAACTCAGCATTTATTGTAATGGAGTTTTGTCTTGGTTCACGCCTTTGTGTTTTGTTGGAGATGAGGAGGAGGAGGTTGTTTTGATGGCTTGAGCTCATTTGGTTGTTTATAATGTGAAAGATAGATCATTGAGGTCCTTGGTGGTCAATAATGGGCTTATGATCAATTCCAAGATAAAGGCTACTTTACGGTGAGTCTCGTTTTGCCTGTCATTTGCGGTCGCCAAGGTAATTTTTATTGGCAATTAAATTAAAACATAATTATATCTTTTGAAAGATTTGTTTGTTCATTTAAGTCTCAATTTTTACTATCACAAAATTAAACTCTGATAAAAGGTACGAAATTTGATTGAGTAATTACGAATTTTGGAAATTTAGGGCCAGAATATAAATTTTATAAATTTAAGGGTGTAATCTGAAAATTCCTAAAACTGTTTGTAATAAAACTACCATATTTCAGTCTAGGAGTGTTATTTCGACAATATGTTGGAAATAGTGTGGAGGCAAACATCTGAGTTCAGCGTGGGAAGAGGAAAATACAATTGTGATGATGATGTCGTTTGTCGGACATCATGGACCGACCTCAATCCTGGGAGGAGATATATAAGTTGTTCAAGATTTCGTGTAAGTGTTGAATTCCTTTCCTATTTTTAGATATTAGGGCTAATAATGATTTGGGGGTTTGGGGGTTTGTATAAGATGTTAACATGGGGTCGGTTGATTGTAGTTAAAATAACTGTTAATTAAGATTTGTGTGGGTGTGTCGTGCTTTTGCTTGATTTTTTTGATAGTCTTCACTTTTCATAGTTAAAAATGGTTGTTTGCATTAATTTTGATTGGAGTAAATAATATTGTAGGAGCCTGAAGGGTACAAGTTTATCAAATGGCTTGAGGACCCACTGTGCCCAAGAGCTAGTCAAATTATTCCCGAACTTCTAAGACGAGCAAATAAATTTGAAGATGAAGTTCAAGTGTTGGAGGCTGACGTAAAGAGACTTGAATTAGATGTGAAGAAGCATGAAACAAATCTGAAAGCACTTGCAGCTGAAAATTGTAAGCTTGAAGAATATGTTAAGAAGAAGCGAAATCGGGAACATTGGTTGTGCACGACGCTTTTGATTACTTGGTTTATTATCTGGATCAAAAACAGCTAAAGGTGTCTCTAGGGTGTATGTGGTTTTAGTGTTGGGAATGAATGTGTGTTGTACTACATTTATTGTTTGCGTTTCTAGGGTTCTAAAATCGAGAAAGGGAGTTTTCTAATATGATTGTTGCGTTTTTCATGTGTTGGGATAGGGAGAGTAATATTTTTTAATCGAAGGATAAATTAATCCATTTTGTATGTTTCTTATTTGCATAGAAGTTAGAAAATGGAATCTTAAATTAATTGAGCAACTCTCAATCAATTAATCAAACACAAGGGATTCGTTAATAAAAGTTAGGAGAAGAGAACAAATAAACCAATCTTAGAGGTTATTAAATACCTGAAACATAAATAAAAAAGCTATAAAGTAATTAATTTTTGGCCTCATAATTAGACGTGTTGATGCGGTTGCGGTTAACCGGTTAACCGCCGGTTAATAACCGATTGATCGGTTACGGTTAAACGTTGACCGACGGTCACGGTTAAAACCGTAACCGTCAACCGGTCGCCGGCGGTTAGGTTATGATTAACGTGACCGTTTAACCTTAACCTCCGTGGTTAATCGTTGGTTAAGAATTTTTTTTTTAAATAGAAAACGGCTAATAGCCGTTGATAATCAACGGCTAAGATCAACTAGCCGTTGAAGATCAATGGCTCAAATTTAAACCAAAAGTAGTTGTTGGCGGTTTAACCGTGGTTAACCGGTTTAACCGCTGGTTATAACGGCTACTTTTTCAATTTATTTATTATTTTTTTTTTTTTTGTAAATTTTGACACCTATAAATACCTCATTCTCCAACACCAATTCTCACACCAATTTATCTCTACTATTCTTCTTCTTCTCTTATATTTTCAAGTTTAAAGTCAAGTTTCTAATTTGTGCAAGAAATAATATCAATAATATTCTTATTCTTCCTAATCTAATTTTACTTACTCTCTTTTATAATATCACTATGGCAAGCTCTTCCCGTAATGTCAATACCAACACTCCAACCTCTTCTCGTCGAGGTTGAGGTCGAGGATCTCAACGACAATCTTCGGTCGTTGCCGGAGATTATGTTTCTGATGAGATGAAAGCCGAATCGCGAGAACAAGAAATGTAATTGGATGAAGGTGAAGAGAGCGACTATTACGATATCACTTCCGAAAGCAACGACAACGACGAATAGGTAAGTAGGTAAGTGAGGTAAGTATAAGAACTACGTGGACTTTGATTCCTTTTCGAGGATACGTAGGCAATTTAATTCTAATATTAAAAGTTAAAATTTTATTTTAATTTTTAATATTAGAATTAAAATCAAGTCCTTTTTTTTTAACTTATTTTTTTCAAAAAAAAATTGGAACTACGTGAACTTTGATTCCTTTAAGAGGATATGTAGGCAAGTTAATTCTAATATTAAAAGTTAAATTTTTTATTTTTTATATTAAAATTAAAATCAAGTCCTTTTTTTATACCCTATCTTTCAAATATTAACTCAAACTTATTTTGTTTTACACTTTTTGGGGCCTAAATAAATATTAACTAACTATTTTCTTATTTTTTATTTTTATTTTGTAGTGTAATAATATCTTATACAAAATTTTGTATTAATGAATTTTCTTCTACTCTTTCCTGCAGGCAGAAAAATGTGTAAATAGAGCTTCTAGCCTATTAGGTTTTATTGTTAGCTATATCCCGATAAAATGAATTTTTTCACAAACAAAAAAAAAAATATTATTTTTTCAGTAAATATAGAAAATTGATAATTTGTTTTTCATATTTCATTATTTTTTTGGTAGTTGAAACTTATTAAAAAACTTACATATTAATATCAATACGAATAGATAATAGACTTAAAACTCTATTTCCACACTTTCCTTCCGGCAGGAAAGCGCTAAATTTTTATTTAAATTTTTAAATTTAATTTAAAAGAAATAAAAAATAAATAAATAAAATACTATTTCCTTACTTTCCTGTCGGCAGGAAAGCGCTCAATTTTTATTTAAAATTTAATTTTAAAAAAAAACTCTATTTCCACACTTTCCTGCCGGCAGGAATGCGCTCAATTTTTATTTAAATTTTTAAATTTAATTAAAAAAAAACTCTATTTCTACACTTTCCTGCCGGCAGGAAAGCGCTCAATTTTTATTTAATTTTTAAATTTAATTTTAAAAAAAAATTAAAAAAAAAAACTCTATTTCCACACTTTCTTGCCGGCGGGAAAGCGCTCAATTTTTATTTAAAATTTTAAATTTAATTTTAAAAAAAATAGCGGTTAACCGCCGGTTTCTGATTAACTGCCGGTTCGGTTAGCCGGTTTAATCGTAACCTTAACCGGTTCTCAGCCGGTTAGGTTACGGTTAAGCAAAAACTGGTTAAATTAACCGCCGGTTAATAACCGGATTAACACGTCTACTCATAACAACCATTACTGTAAAAGATTAAGCATTCATCATAATATTACATCTAATGAACATAGTCTAAACACATCTAATTCCCCATTACATCTAATTCCATGACAAATATAAACATAAAGATAAAATACTGCAGTATTCTTAAATATGCAACTTGTTACATCCACAAAACAAAAACTAAAGATGGGAGATCCATGAACTTAAGGACGAAGGTTGAGTCGAGCGGAAAACATAAGTCTTCAAGCATCTCCTGGCAGCCAGTAAGGACATGGCAACCATCTGATGCCCAGCTTGATACATCAACAACCCAACGTCGATCAGCAAACCTTAGAATTGTAGCCTTCACCTGATGACCCTCAGTCCAGAAGTCCTCTGGAATGGCATATAAAAAGCTCACATGATTAGAATCTGCTAACGTCATATCAATAATTGGTGGAAATTATATTTATTGCAGATAATTTAGAACATTCTTTGATATTGGTCACGGTCAATAACATTCTTCGATATTGGTACTTTGAAAGAAGGAAAATCATTCAGGTCAAACAAGTTAGGATCTTTCACACCTATAAAGCGATATCTTGTAACGCATTCGCCGTCAAAGACTATTACGTCAAAAATATAAGGCTCATTATTTATGAAGACAACGGAATAGTCTTCTAAAATGTTATTGTCATCCATAAAATCGAGCCACTCGCCTGTGAACCGCGCCTACAATAAACAAAAAAAAAAGTATAATGCAAACTCTCAGTCGTACTAGTTTGAAGAAACTCAAACAACACATCAAGAATGATATTATTATATACATACGAAGAAATATAATTCATAATCAGTCGTATAACCGTCTTGAACACAGAAGAACACAAATAACACAAATCGAATAAGGGTTCTTAACACGCAAAGTTGTTCATCAACAAACTTGAGTTAGATAAGGAGAGAACAAACCTGGTCACCAACATCACCAATAAACTCCACTGTGACATCCCAAGTCTGCCCGATGGGATTGCGCAAAGTAAAATCCTTGCTCGGAAGCTCTGCAAAACATTGGACAATTTTCTGCGGAATATGCTGCAATTTTGTCGACAATTATTCAGAATTACAAAAAATCATACAAACAAACAATAATCAGAAAATATATATCAGAACGGAAAAAGAAAAAAAATGGATGAAATAAAATCACATATACCATGAAACGTGACATCGGCATGAGGATGGTCTTGGTGAATGTCGAAAATAAAGTCATCCTTAATCTGAGAGAGAAGATAATTTTATATGTTGCAAGATGTGTGGGAGATTTTTCAAGGCCGATTTTGTATTTTCCGAGGTTTTTATATCGTAAAAATTAGGGTTAAGCATCGATTGATGGACAAGAGTCGATGCATATTCATCGCTGATAAGAAAAGCATGGGAAAATATCTAACCAGAAGGTCAACCAATATTATATGCATCGGTTGTTTTCATACAAACAGATCCTATGTACATACTTTAAGCATCGGTCCTAATGGTAATATCCGATGTTACTGTTAAGATCTTAGGAAATGTCCAAGCCCCAAAAAAAAACTTTAGACGGGCTACAGGCAGGCCCTAGCCAATCTGATTAAAGATCAAAACCCGGGCCACGCGCCATGTCCATCAAGCAAAGGAGTTCGAAGCCCAATCGAGCCCAATAGTGAATCCCCGGACCAAGGGTTGATTCTGAAAGGCCCAAGGGAGGAGCACATTTTTAAGTTGCCAAAATTCCGCTTAGAAAGGCGATGTGGGATAGGTGGGATTTTGCAGTAAAGTAAGCTGCTGGTGCGAAGGAATAAAACGCAGCTATCAAACCCTTATTATTACATGGAATTGATTCCTTTTCATGTGGTGTCCCAAATTATAGTATATGCCAAATGATTGTTGTTAATAATTGCTAATTTGAATGGCTTCGCAATTTTTTTTTTCGATAATCTTTTTTGCTGGTGTTTAAAATTGCTTTCTTTTTCCAACTGGTTGGAACCCTTTATTTTTTTTTATAATTTTATATTTTTGGCATCTCAAATATTGATATGTATATACCAACGAAATAGTATTTTTAATAAATGTATCTTGTAGTCAAAGGTTGAAGCAGAAAAAAGCATAGGAATATTTGTGTGAAAAAATAAAAATAAAATTAGATTTTTGTACAATAATGACAAAAGATAATCAACCACAACATCAAGAAAGGATGAAAATGGCAAATAATGGTAGAGGATATCAACACAAAATGGAAATTTCATTAATAAACCATACAGAAATTAAAAAAATTAAAAAAAGAAAATACAACAACAGTTCATTTATCTTCGTAATTCTTCAGCTTCTCCTTCAACACTTCGTTCTCAGCTGCCAAGCGATCCCTCTCTTCCTCATATTGCTGGCTTTCGAGAAGAATTTCAACAATGTGGAATAATTGATCCACAAAGTCTTTTTTGAGGCGGACTATCTCCGCCTCGAGTTTGTTCGCGAGGCCGGATGGACCAGCCTCGCCATCGCTGCTGCTGTTAGAGATCGACATCATATGAATGAGAAAATATGAAGGGAGGATTACAAAGAAGAGAAAAGTGAGTTGAAGAGATTGTGATGGCAGCTTTAAATAGAAAATTTAAGAAGGATTTGATTTCGTGGTTGTGCAGCTCAAAAGACACTGTGAAATTGATCATTTAATTGACATTGACTTAAAACCACCTTTCATCATAATTCGTGTTGCGTGAAAATGGTATATCCAATTGACACCTACTAATTATATGAAATGATTACTCCCTCTTTAGCCATGGTGTTTATTGAAGACAACCCTTTTTTTTCGAAACATGCAAAAATCTGTTTTTCAAATTTTATGTTTGTAGTTCCAAATTTGCCCTTAATTAGTTGGCCACACATTAATTATTTTTATTTTCCCAATAAACTCACTCCACTTTTATACCAAAAAATCTTTCACAAAATTCTGAGGCAAATGGCAAAACAAGAAAATAATGACTGTTAAATGAGTAACGAGGTAATTTCTTCAAGACACCTATTTTACTATTTTCTCTTAAATAAGTATGTTTAATAAAAATAATGTGTATGCATGCAAACAAAATGAATACTTTAATTATTTTTGAATATAGTGATCCTGAAAATCATACTTTAAGCATCGGTTGTGAATTTAACGTGAAAACCGATGCCATGAACATATTTTAAGCATTTATTTGCCGAAAAAGGTCCTGGGTTCAAACCCCAAGCTGTGCTAATATTAAATGCATCGGTTGTGTGTATACCAACCGATTCCATTAACAAATTTTAAGCATCTGTTTTGAAGTAAGCTGTATAACCGATCCTATGGACATACTTTAAGCATCGGTGCTAATGTTAATAACCGCTGCTACTGAAATATTCTGGCAGGAAAAAATCAAGTAAGAAAGCTTATTGTTTAGGAACGGGTTTGAATATTACACATTTATAATTCTATCAAACCTCTGAAGCTTACATGCCTCATTTAACCAAGAGATTTAGTTATTTTATTTTGTTTCTTCCTCCCCAATTTTGCATGTTCAAGTGTTGATATGTTTTTTGTTTACAATAAGATTTACAAAGTGTTACCAGCAATTGGGCATGTGTTCTGGAAGAAAAGAAAATAATAGGTGATTACTATTGGGTTTATATTTGTGGGTAAATATCATGGTTCTGAAATCCGGACCGGACCGGCCGGTTCAACCGGGAACCGGTCACCACATCGGTCCGGTTTTCATGTGCGAACCGCCAGAGTCAAGAACCGGTCAAACCGGTCATGAACCGGTTGGACCGGTGAACCTGTGACAGGTTCAACCGGTTTTTTTGATTTTTTTTTTTTGGCTTTCTAATTTTTATATTAAATAAAAATTGACGGGGTCTTATTTTTTTTATTTGGAGTACAAATAAATACAAATTATGATGGTTATTTTTATTTTATTTTGAAGTTGTTGGACTTGGAGTGATTATATTAGAATTGAACTATTTTATTTCATTTTTCTTCATTATATTTAATTAAATAATATTTTTCTATGTTGTATTGTGGTTGATGAACTCATATTTATTCATATGGACTCTTTAAATTAAATTTTAAAATATTTTATAATCATATATTTTATTAATCTAATTTATTCTATTTATTTATAACATATTTAATAGTGGTATATATATATATATATATATATATATATATATATATATATATATATATATATATATATATATATATATATATATACCGGTCCGACCACGGTCCGACCACGGTTGGACCTGTGAACCACTGAACCTCTAGTTTTACCAGTTCAATAACCGGTCCGATTTTCAGAACAATGGTAAATATACATCTACCCAAAAAAAATTAATATTTACAAAATAAACCTATTCAAAACTTATATTTATAATACAAACACTTCCAAATTTCATATTTACACAATAACATCTCTCACTAATTAATATTAAATCTATACCCTATCCAAAATCAATATTTATAAAATAAACCTATCCAAAACTTATATTTATAATAAAAACACTTCCAAATTTCATATTTACACATGAGATTATTACAAAAAATACACTTTGGAATTTTGGCTTTCAATAAAACCACATTTAACTTAGGTTAAACCTGAGAATTTTCTATAAAATGTCAATATGAATTTACACAGTGTCTTTCATAACTTGTTGTTTTGGTAAAAGAACCAAATCCACCAAAACAAATGGAGCTCCACCAATAACAAAACCAGACTAAAACAACAACAAAAGGTGTGTTTTTTCTTTTAACCACACACATAAAAAAAATAAATAAAATAAAAACACAATGAGAAATCACCATGGAGATGAAGACACAGTCATGAGTCGATTCCTAACCCCGTACGAAGCTGCTTCCAAGTAAAAGGATGTCTGTTTATAATTAAGAGAAAAAATAAGTCAGAAACAGCTGCTATAATTTATTATGACTGAGTAAAAAAACAATCTTACACGTTAAGTGCATTAATCTTGGTTGTCAATCCACTCTCCTTCTGCATGGTCAGAACGAATATAACCATCTCCTAAGGTTATTGGAGGTTCATTAATACTAATGGAAAATAGTGGGCTTCATCGAAGTGGTCGTACTCGTCTTCATCTACGACATCGCTAATACCAACAATACTCCTTTTGTTGGGGAGGACCAGAGACCACTTAGAATCGGCAGGATCAGAAACACAAATGTTTTTCTTGTGATGCAAGTATAAATGGATCATCCTGATACCCCGACCGACTAAAATCAACTGAAGTGGATCCCAAATCATCAACCCTCACACCCCATCCGTTGTCGACCCAACTACATCGAAAAAGAGGAATCTTGAACAGTTTATAGTCAAATTCCCAAATGTCCTCAATGACCCCATAGAACAACATAGAAGCATCCACTGGTCCTTTACCTTTTGCACTCGAATAATCGCTCGTTAATGCAACTATTGAGACACAACTATTCTGCAGCACACTTTTGTCATCCTGACGTTTTGTGTAAAACGTATACCCATTGATGTTCATAACCTTCATAACACCTCACATGTGAAGGAGGTCCATATGCTAACCACTTGACTAATTCGGTGATGTTATTAGGTGTCCTAGATAACTCTTGCATTACTTCTCTTTGAACCATTCATAAAATATGAGATTATGTTCTCTAGTCACCCATATTTCATCTCTCGAAGGGTTCTGCTGTTTTAAAATGGACATGTGCCGGTCGAGGTATGGATGGACCTCAGAAATGTGTTACAATACGAGTTGTATGCCTGGATGCGCAATTCAGAATTTGCAAAGAATGCTTTGAGCCCAATAGTACCTTTTCCTGCAAGCCTTCCCTCGTGGAGAGATTTAGGAATGCCAATAGTTTCAAAACTCGCTAAGTAATATGTACAAAATTCAATTACCTACTCGGCAGCATAACCTTCAATGATACTCCCTTCAAGCCGAGAATGATTCCTCACAAATCCTTTTAATATACCCATGCATCTCTCAAACGGGTACATGTACCTCAAGAAAACCGGCCCACACAACTTAACCTCTCGAACTAAGTGGAAAATTAAGTGCACCATAATGTCAAAAAATAATGGAGGAAGAAACATTTCAAACTCGCATAAAGTTTTAACAACGTCGGCCTGCAAATCATCTAATATCTCAGGATCAATAACTTTACAATAAATTGCGTTGAAAAACGACAAAGCTTTGTTATGATACGCCTCACATCTCTTGGTAATGAGCCTCGAATTGAAACTGGTAGTATGTGCTACATTAAGATATGACAATTATGAGATTTCATACCAACCACTTTCAGGTCCTTCATTGAAACGAGCTTTTTAATATTCGAAGAATAACCAGAAGGAACCTTGATTTTATTCAAACACTCACAAAAACTGATTTTCTCTTGTTTTGACATAGTATAACAAGCTGGAGGTAGGTAATAAGTTCGCTTGTCAGTCATTTTCGGTGCTAACTTCTCCTGAATCCCCATTTCCACCAAGTCTTGTCTAGAGTTAATATCATCTTTCGTCTTACCCGGAATGTTTAATAATGTTCCAATAACACTGTCACATACATTCTTTTCAACATGCATCACATGGGAAAAAAAAAATTTGGTACACTATGTTGGCCACTTTCCAGGAAAAATACGTGATGTTGTCCATCATCAAACAACGTCCATTAAGTTGGCCAATTCATCAAAAAGGTACAAAAAGAGCCCGATCGGGCTTTTTTGCTGACGTGGCGTGATTCAATACTTTCTTATCATTTTTCTTTTAATTTTAAATATTAATTTGAAAAAAAAATGGAAAGATTTTTATTTTTGGTACACTATGTTGGCCACATTCCAGAAAAGGTACGTTAAATGGGCCAATTCATAAAAAAAGGTCCAAAATATTTTGATCGGATTTTTTTCCTGACGTGGCACGATTATATATTATTTTATTAATTTTCTTTTACTTAAATACTAAGTTGTAGACAAAAATCTGTTTTGCCTTCATTTTCTTTTCTTTTAATAAAATAAATAAAATCTTAATGAATAAGAGAATATTAAATTATATACTAATAATTAATAAATGTTGATTAGATACCAGTACAATGCGATACTGGTTGAGAGTATGCCATCTTTTGAATATCTCAAAGTATATAACTAATAATTATTAACTATTTATTCTAAACATTAATATATAAAATAATTTAATAATAATTAATAAAAATATATATCAGACAAGGGTTTAGAGTGTGATGCCTTTTGAATTTTTGTAAGTATATAACTAAGATTATTAATGAATTTAATTTAAAATCAAATAAAAAGTTATTTAATATTTATAATAATTAATAAATAGATTAGACATGTACAAGACACGGGTTAAGAATACATTATTTTAAATATAAAATTCAGTAATTATCACAAATATTTTTATATTTATCTTTTGATAAGTCGTGTAATGCACGGGTGTTAAACAAGTATATATTAATGCAAAATCCTCCTAATCTATGTGTCTATTTCGTAGGCATCGCTTGGATAATAAAAATTTTGGTGCTTCGGATGCTTATGTGTCATCCGAGCCTAAAATATATCTAATTTAATATTTTTCTTTTATTGTATCTTGCGTAATTTGATATTTTCTTTTTATTATATTTAGCCTAACTTAATAGTTTACTTTTATTATATTTTGTCTAATTTAACAATTTTCTTTTATACTCCTGATATAAAAATATAAATAAGTCATATATAATTAGTTGAAAAAAATATAAGTTAATTATTTTAATTAAAAGACAAATTACATATGAAAAAATTTTAATTAAATAAATTGTATTTATAATAAAAGTTCAAATAATTTATTTTGAAATTTTAAATATTATGTATAAATAAATTATGATATATTTGCAATAATTAATTATGTAACTAAATATTTGTAAAGAATTCAAACTAAATATAAAAAATAAAATAAAATTATATATTAAAAATTAATTAATATTTATTAGATAATGACACAATGCGAGAAGGCTTGAGAGTATGACACCTTTTGAATTTTTTAAAGTATGTAACTATAATTATTAACAAAATTCATCTAAACATAAAATATAAAATGAGTTAATAATAATTAATCATTATAGATTAGAGACTGTTAAAAATATGACATCTTTTGAATTATTATAAGTATGTAAATATAATTATTAACGAATTTCATTTAAATATTAAAATATAATATTAATTAATAATTATAATAATTAATAAATTGAACAAGGCACGGCTTAAGAACACATCCTTTCAATTTTTATTATAAATTTAAAACTTTTTAATTTTCACAAATATATTTTATATTTAGTTTTTTATAAATCTCGTGTAATACACGAGTGTTAAACTAGTAAATAAATAAACAGAGAGGGGCTCGATTTTAATGGGAGAAAAAGGGACAAATACACCCTTCGAAATTTAGCTTAATCACACAAGAAAGCCTTATTTACAAATTACTTCATCAATACGGTCCAATTTGATAAATAAAAACGCACGTAAATTTAGGGGTGGGACAAAAATACCGAAATACCGTATTTATCGTACCGAAAAAATAAGGAAAAATACCGTATTTTTGGTATAGTGTGATATTCGGTACGGTACGGTATTAATACCGAAATATTACGGTACGGTATCGGTATGCGAATAAAAAAAATCGATAATTCGGTATATATATACCTAAATATCGAAAAATATCTGTATTCGGTATAAAATTTTTGTAATTAGTTTTTTTTTTGCATTCGGTATGGAACGGTATAATACCTATACCGTCCATGAATTTGGCATACCAGTATTTTCGGTACGGTACGGTATGTGCCATGTAATTTACCGAAAACTCAGTATGCCGACGTTCGTTATACCGACATATTCGGTACGGTATCGGTATAAAAATTTTAGGTATATATTCAGTACGATATCGGTATCGGTATGGACAAAAAAATTCGGTATACCGTATCGACCCAGCCCTACGTAAATTGTGGTTTTTGTCATTTTAAAAAGTATCTAGTGTTTTTCCACTTTAATTAAGTCAACCCACAAAAATATGTAAAAATAAAACAAAAAAACTAACCTATCATTTTCGTCGTGTTCATAACCCCAGCCACCCCCCTTTTTTAAAGACGATGACATTCCAAAACCACCCCTTCCCCCACGACCTCCATTGTAGGAAGAAACATAACGTCCACCCCCACAAAAATCACCTCCCGAGCTCCAGCGCCTCCCCCTTCCCATTCCACCACCACTGCCGCTTGAAACCATATCACAAACTTCAGTAGGAACCTTTTGATCCGCACCTTCCAGAAGTTTGACGAGCTCTGATGCATGACTTGCATCCTTGTCACTGAAAATTGTATATGTCACTCCTGTGGCCCCCGCCCGCCCAGTCCTTCCAATTCTGTGCACATAGTCTTCTATTCCTGTTGGAAAGTCGAAGTTTACCACCACCCTGTGATAACAAAGACAGTTTCATTACATACGATGAATCACACACACACCCAAAAAAAACTCTAGATGCACAACAAACATGATATCCTTAACGTCGAGCCCACGGGCAGCGACATCAGTTGCTACAAGCACGGGGAATCTTCTTATGCAAAATTGATTCGACATGTGATTCCTTTGATCCTCAGACTTGTCTCCATGTATAGCAGCAGCTCCAAATTGCTGGTTCAGATTATCTACAAGGATATCACACATTTTCTTCGTAGAGCAGAGTATGATTATCCTTGATCCTGGTTCTTGAGATTGTAAAGAAATAAAGCCAAACATAATATTAAACAAGAAAGCAGAAAAGTGTTTTGCAGTTTCTGGGGATAAGCTCATTCTTTTCATTGCTTTTGATGCGCATCTCAACATACATATATATACAACACAATACATACATCTAAAAGCTAGGGTTACTAGGTTAAAGGTCTAGCTACACCACAATGGGCCAGTTTTGTTCCATGCACACGTCTAGCAACCCTTTCTTTTCCTGTTTGTCTTCATCTGCTCCTTTGTTCTGTTGTGATGATTCATCTTCCATGATGGCAATGCTTGATGACTTGGCATTGCTAATAGAGACCTCAATATCTGTTTCAGGCGACGACGCTTATCATTGGGTGACAAAAATTCAACATACTGTGACACAATGATAAACCATTTAAACTATTAAGTTGATTCTGAAAGTGCAGCTTGACAAGAGGACAAAAGAAACATCATGCACACTCCATGCATACGTCAGGAAGAGAGCCAGCTGTAGGAGCCGTTATGTGGCATGTAGTTTATCCTATTATCATCAAATCAAGTGTGTACGCGTGTTACATTTCTAGTGAGTTCCTTTAGGGTTAGCAGGTTATATATTTGGAGTGTTGTAACTCTACTTTCATCATCATTAATGAAAATACAGCCGTTTTTGTGTATTTCTGGTTCAATGCATAAGCTTTTAGCTTTTCTTTGTTGCTGCAGCTTTATGCTGTTGTTTATGTTTCACATGGTATCAGAACATGCTGCGCTCTGATCCATCCTTTTCAACCTTAGCAGCCTTTTTCTTCTTTCAATTATTTCATATATTACCATGGCTGATCAGATAATACAACCCCAAGCACAACTCATTTCAATAAAGTTAACTGATAACAATTACTTACTTTGGAGACAGCAAATCTGGGCAGCATCAGCTGGCTATGGCCTTGAAGGATACCTTACTTGAGATACTAAAGCCCCAGATCAGCACATACCTTCTCCTGGAGAAGCAGATCAAGTCCTAAATCCTGCTTATGTTCATTGGAAGAGGCAAGATCAGATCATGGTGTCATGGATCTTATCCTCCCTCACAGAAAGTTTGCTTATTACAGCTGTAGGACTCACTACAGCCTCGGACATCTGGAGATCCATTGAGAACACCTTTTCCAACCAAAAAAAAGCAAAGGTGATGCAGATTAAGGCTTCAATTGCAGATCTTGAAGATAGGAAGCTTGAGCATGAGGGATTTTCTTAACAAAATCAAGTCTTGTTGTGACTTGTTGTCTGCTGTAGGAGAGATTGTCACTGAACCAGATCAGATCCTTTACATACTTGGAGGTCTTGACCCTGAATACAATCTAGTTCTTATTTCACTCACTTCTAGAAGTCTTTCTCATCCTATCACTTTGACTGAAGCTCATTCCATTCTTCTCATCTTTGATAATAGATTGGAAACTTTGGAGAACCAATTTGGAACTACGGAGGAAAGTGGTTTTTCAGTGAATCTTACTACTAGAAACAGGGGACGTAGAACAAGTTTTCATCCTTCAAACAGTGGCAGAGGCACATCAGGATCAAGCTATAGAGGAAGAGGAGGCTCCTTCAGAGGTGGAAATTACAGAGGCAGAGGTGGTAGAGGACAATCCCTACAAATATAAGTGCCAAATTTGTCACTTCACTGGACATACTGCAGATAAGTGCTACCAAATAATGAATATGGATTTTTCCCCTGCAAGTGGTTCGAACCATCAGGCCAATCTACATTAGAACAATCAAATGAGTGCCAATGTTTCTAGAGGCATGGATCATGAAGCAAAAGATGACAGCTACTGGTATCCTGATTCAGGAGCTACCAATCACATTACATATGACTTCAACAATCTTAACATGGCTACTGATTATCAAGGATAAGAAAAGATCCACATGGGAAATGGTTCAAGTTTGTTGATTTCTCATTTTGGTAATTCTATGGTTAAATCTTCTTCTTGCAATGGTTCTAATCCTTCTTTTCTACTCAAAAATTTGTTACATGTCCCATCCATTACTAAAAACCTTATCAGTGTTTCACAATTTGCTAAGGATAACAAAGTATTCTTTGAGTTTCACCCTTACTCTTGTGTTGTGAAGGATCAAGCCACAAAAATGGTACTTCTCAGAGGAACAATTAAGGATGGTTTCTACTGTTTCAATATCACAAGTCTCAAGTCTCAAGAACCAAGCTTTTCTGATCATATTTTTCCTTTGAATTCCAAAATTTCAATAAATTCTGCAGAGCTTAAGAATAAGGCCTCTCTAGATGTTTGGCATTTTAGAATGGTACATGCACCCCTAGATGTTGTTAAAAGGGCTCTTGCCACTTGTAAAGTTGATTTCTCTAATGATAATAAGAATGATGTTTTGTGTTCTTCTTGTATGAAATCAAAATTCCATAAAATCCCCTTTTTGACTCACATACAAAGCATAATGAGTTTGATCTTATCCATAGTGATCTGTCAGATGCAGTTAAGGCTTTTATGCACTTTAAGTCTCTTGTTGAAACTCAATACAACAGGAAAATAAAAGCATTGCAGACAGATGGAGGAGGAGAATTTATTGCCATGGGAAAATTCCTGTCTGAAAATGGAATAATGCATAGGATGTCTTGTCCTTACACCCTACAGTAAAATGGTGTTGCTGAAAGAAAACACAGACATTTGGTAGAAGTAGGTCTAGCCTTGCTTGCTCACTCTTACATGCCAACAAAATACTGGGATAATTTTTTCTTGACAGCCATCTACATAATCAACAGAACACCATCAAGGATCATAAACCATCAAACTCCCTTTGAAGCCTTAAACAAACAAAAACTAGACCTACATTTATTAAGAGATTTTGATGCCTTTGATATCCATTGCTGAGACCTTACAACAAGCATAAACTTGAGTTAAGGAGTCAGCCAGGAACTTTTGTTGGTTACAGTTCCAATCACAAAGGGTACAAAGTCTTACTGGCAGGAGGGAAGGTGATCATTAGTAGACATGTCCTTTTTTATGAAAAAACTTTTCCCTTCAATAAAAACAAGGTCACCACACATAGAATCAACGAGCAAACCACAGCATCACCATCTCTAATCATTGGTAGCATGAATGTTCCCCTCCTGCAGCCTGTACTTCCTCATGATCCTAATTCTACTCTTAACCTTACTGATTCCAACAATCATGATCAAAATGTCTCACAAAGTTCATCTAATTCTAATTCTGACACAAATAATACATCTCATTCCTCTTCAGAATCCTTGCAAGGAGGAGTCATAACCATTGATTTACCTATTGAGAATATTGATGCACCTGTTGCTACTAATGTTTCTAATCAGAATGAAGGAACTCATCCTATGCTCACCAGGTCCAAGGCAGGTAAATACAAGCCTAAAGCATATGTGTGTCAGATAATCAAAGAGCCTATTGAAGATCATGAAGCAATTAGAACACCAGAATTAAGGGATGCTATGAACAAAGAGTTTTCAGCCTTGATGAAAAACAAGACTTGGACTTTGAGAAAATTACCTGCTGATAAACAAGCTATGGGGTGCAGATGGATATACAAGGTGAAAAAGAATGCAGATGGTTCTGTGGCCAGACTCAAAGCAAGATTAGTTGCTAAGTGCTATTCACAAAGACCTGGTTTTGACGACCTTGATACATACAGCCCTGTTGTTAGACCTTCCACAGTCAGAGCAATACTCAGCATTGCCTTATTCAAAAACTGGCACATCAGGCAAATTGATATAGACAATGCCTTTTTAAATGGAGTTATAGATGTAGAGCTTTACATGCATCAACCACCAGGTTTTGCTCAGCAAGGACAAGAAGATCTTGTGTGTAAATCGAGAAAATCTCTTTATGGTCTCAAACAAGCATCTAGGACTTGGTTTGATAAGTTTGGCGAGGTTCTGATTTCCATGGGTTTTTCAACCTCAAATGCTGATACCTCAGTATTTTCCAGACATGATCTAGGAGAATGTATCATCATTTTGGTGTATGTGGATGATATCATAATCACAGGAAACAACCAGAGGAGAATTCAGGCTACTATTGATGAAATCAGCAGACATCTTTCATTAAAGGACCTTGGAGAATTGAATTACTTCTTAAGGATAGAAATTCAGCATGTCCATGATGGATTTTTTTCTTGGACGGAAGAAATATATAGAAATTATCATAGAGAGAGCAGGGGTGAAGGGGGCAAAGGGACTGTTCTCTCCCATGCTCTCTAGTCCACCATTGTCAGAATTCAGAGGCAACCCTTTTCACAACAACACTTTATATAGAAGTATAGTGGGAGCTTTGCAATAAGCTACTATCACGAGGCCTGAGATTACCTACAGTGTGAATAAAGTTAGTCAATTCATGCAAACACCCCTGGACACTCACTAGAAAATTGTGAAGAGAATTATCAGATATCTTGCAGGAACAATGAACTTTGGACTGCATTTTACTCATTCCAAAAATTTAGATTTGACGGCTTTTGCAGATGCTGATTGGGCAACTGGTCCAGATGACAGGAGATCAACTACAGGTTCATGTGTATTTCTTGGAGCAAATATCATCTCATGGAACTCTAAGAAGCAGCCTACAGTTTCTAGGTCAAGCTGTGAAGCTGATTACAGGAGCCTGACACACACCACATGTGATGTAATTTGGCTGCAGCAGTTGTTGAAAGAGCTTGGAGTTGGTCAACCAAGAATCCCAAGAATATGGATGGACAATCAGAGTGTAATAGCATTGGCAAACAACCCCATGCATCATCCTAGAACCAGACATTTTGAAATCAATTTGCACTTTGTCAGAGAAAAGTTGCAGAACAAGGCTATTTTTGTCCAGCATGTGCCTTCATATGATCAGCTAGCTGATGTATTGACTAAACCAATAAATGGGCAATCCTTCATTCGTCTTAGGAACAAGCTGACAGTTTTTCCACTGGACTCACTCAGATTGAGGGGGCATGAAAGTGCAGCTGGACAAGAGGACAAAAGAAACATCATGCACACTCCATGCATACGTCAGGAAGAGAGCCAGCTGTAGGAGCCGTTGTGTGGCATGTAGTTTGTCCTATTATCATCAAATCAAGTGTGTACGCGTGTTACATTTCTAGTGAGTTCCTTTAGGGTTAGCAGGTTATATATTTGGAGTGTTGTAACCCCATTATTAATGAAAATATAGCCATTTTTCTGTATTTCTCGTTCAATGCATAAGCTTTTAGCTTTTCTTTGTTGCTGCAGCTTTATGCTGTTGTTTTTGTTTCAAAAATTCGACACAAAAGTTAATTCAAAGGAATAATCACAAATACTGCCCTCTGAGGTTTAGCCTTTATTATTAAGAAAAACAAAAAATAATTATGCTTCAGAATTGTAAATATCCACCTTGACATGTAAGCCCCGTTTGATTAGAAAAGGCAATATGAACTTGAAAAACAATAATATTCTATTGGAGTCGAAATAATTAGAGTATATTACACAAATTATTTGTTTATGTAAACTTGAACAATCATCTGTCTAGAAACTACAATAACGAGGTGATTGCATGTAATCATTAGCTAAAACAACAGAACACCTTATGATGTGGACCAAAATGTCCGTACGTAATATTTATTATTTGATGGGGTTATTTGTGATAAGCGATCTCATTTCTAGGAGAGGGTGTTCCTCCTGGGAGATGGGCAAGCTGTATTGTGTCCTTAGAAAGTGAGCGAGCTGGTTTGTGTGGAGTAGCGACCTGTAGTATGGGGATGAGTTCTCATATAGGGTCGTGACCTCTTGTGTTTTGAGTTGTATACTTGAGTTCGAGTGTGGGTTTATGAATGCTAAGCCTGTGGGCTTAAGGTAATTGTGTTATATGGCTTTCGGTGGGCTGTATAAAGGGCCCAGTCCTGTTGTGGAGAGGTTTATTATATATTGGAACTTAGCATGTGAAGAGAGTCCTAATTGAGAGTCGGTTGTGGAGTTGTATTATGAACGGAATTATGATTATAGAAGGTAACCCTAGATTGAGGGAGATCTCCCATATCTTTATATAAAGGGGCGAGTTCCTCTCATTATTTTCTGAAGTCGATATCATTATATTGCATTATTGTTGAGGAGAGAAGTATTGAGTGTTTTTCGCTTATTAACTTAAGCATCGGAGGGCCTTAATGGGCTCGAAATACGGCCCGTTCGAGGCACTGTTTTGCAGGACCAGGAGGTCGCCAGGAAATTCACGGAGGGTTTGGAAGGTCGTCGTGGCATACTTGAAGATATTTTCAGGTCGCTGATCTCTTTTGAGGTTAGTACCCCTTTTATTTGGTGGTTCAGCTTTTTGGACTTATCAAATTGGCGCCGTCTGTGGGAAAGAGGGACATCGAGTCCTTGAGCGAAAGGCGTGAGAGATCTCATAAACAAAATATGAAGGATAGCAACATAATTCTGAGGACATTATACTATGGTTCTATGTCAAACAACAAGAAGAAGAATAGATTGGCAGACATTGACGAACAAGACGTGGCGAGGGATGGACAAACCCCTCCTCAGGCGGATCCGGTTGTCCAAGGCACTGGTAACACACCACCGCCTTCCCCCAAGAACCGTGAGGGAAAAGGGTTGGCGGAAGAGGTGGAGATAAGAACTCCGGAGGTGGAGGCGCAAAAAGCGATTCATATAGAGGCGAAAGACGGGGAAGATTTACTGAAGGATAGGCCCTGTCAGAGTAAAAAGGGGTTTTTGGCTGGACTTATGGATTTCGTGCCTCTAGAGAAACAGGAGAAGTTACGCAGGTACCTAGCGAGCGAGCTGAGTACTGGGAAGAAAAAACGTGGTAGATCCCATAGCGAGAAAGGGGAGGAGTCGGCAGTTAGAAAAGTAGAGCGAGGTGAGAAGTCTCTGACGAAAAGACTGTCTCGTAAGAGAGGACGGAGTACGCGGAAAAAGGAGGATGCTTCCAGTTCCACCTCATCCATAGATTCTCATGTTCGCAAGCGAAGAGCGAAAGGGGTGAAAGTAAGGCGAGGTCGTTATAGGCGAAAAAGTCGCCGACACAGTAAATATAATAGTGAAAGTGAGACTCCGACCTCCGACACGGGTAGTGAGTCTCAAGAGAAGACCAAGAAGAACGGTAATGTGTTTAAGGAGGGAAAGGGGGAAAGCGAGATGGGGACGCATAATAAGGCCTTTAGAGATTTGCAGGAGGCTATGTTGAAACTAGAAAGGCGAATCGATGGGGAGAAGTTTGATGGGGACGAAGGACATCCTTTCTCAGAAGATATGATGCACGCGGTAATGCCTAAGAGTTATAAGGCCATGGAATTTCAATATCGAGGAGTGACGGATCCAGTCGAGCATTTACAGCTCTTTGAAAATGCAAGGTTGTTGCATAGTTATACAGATGCCGTGGCATGTCGGGCTTTTGTGTCGACCTTGAGGGGGATCGCACAAAATTGGTTCTACCAGCTCCCGCGGGGAAAAATTACCAGTTATCAGGTGTTGCGGGCTGCTTTCTTGAAACAGTTTTCTAGTGTTAGGCAGAGTGCGAAGACAGCGCAGTCGCTCTTTACTATGGTACAACGACCTAACGAAACACTGAAGCAGTATATTAATAGATTTACCAGCGCTACTCTGGAGGTGTCCGCTGCCACTGATGAGATGAAGGCCAGAGCCTTACACCAGGGACTGAGAAGGGAGGACTTGCGCAAGTCGCTGGTCAAAAAAGAAGCGCGAACTTACGATGAGGTGTTAGCGAGGTGACATAAGTATGTACAAGTGGAAGAGGTTAAGGATGAGCATCGAGCACGTTTTAGCAGGGAAGTTGTAGATAGGGCTGATGGCGGGCCTCGTAGAGAATTACGAAGAGAACCAAGAAGGATAGTGCGGGGACTCCTTAGCACGATCTCTGGGATTAGTAAAAGGTCCGAAGAGAGTATGCGAGATTGGAGAGAAGAGGATTTCACGCCACTAGCGTATCCGCAAGCTAGAGTGTTCGGTATTATGGATCGTTTGGTACCTGATGCTATAAGATGGCCAGAGGATCGCACACCTATCCCTACTCACCCCAGAACTACCTCCTTCTGTCTATTTCATAACAATTACGGGCGTTTCACCGAAAAATGCAGGCACCTCAAGGAGCAGATAGAAAGACTCATTTTGTTAGAATATTTTTAGTGGTGATGAATATATCATCGGGTTCATGGCTCGATTTTATCGGAAATCGATTCAATTGCAAGTTTCAAGGTGTTTCGAGCTTTAAAGATAAAGGAAAAATGAAAATAAAATAATTAAAATAGCTAACTATCCTAGGAAATGAAATAGCAAGTGGGTCGGATGCCTCGTCGTATGCCTCAATAAGTAAATGCAAGCAAGTAATGAAAATAAGCAAGAAAATGCAATGTTTCACCAAGTACAAGCATGCATGCACAAGGTACAACTATGCATAAAAACTCAAATAAAGCAAATTAGCAAAAATTGAAAGCATGGATGTAAAGAGAAAGGAAAGTTGACAAGAAAGTTCAAAACTTTAAGAAAAATAACAAGAAACAAAGCATAGATCTAGGATTAAGCATAAGACAAAGCATAAAAATAAAAGTGCAAATAAAGCATAGCAAAAACTCAAAATCAAGATGATCCAAGAGCCGACCTATGATCTAGATGTGTCACTCATCTAGATTCCATATCCAATTCATAAGTTTCATCATGAATTCAAGGTGCTAAGACAAAAAGCATGAAATGAAGAAAAATGCATGAAACATGTAAAATAACGTGCAATTAAACGATAGGCCTTAATCTATGATCTAATTGTGTCACTCAACTAGATTCCATGGATGATTCACAAGATCAAGCACAAATTTTAATACCTAAGGCAAAAAGCATAAAACAAATGAAGAACAAAGCATGAAATTAAAAGAAAGCTTACTAGAATTAAAGAGAGAATCCAAAAGTTTGATTGAAGTTGCAAGGAATTAAAGATCCAAGGGAGTACTTGAATCCTTCTTGAGCTTACAAACCCAAGGCAAAACTTGAAAATTAAATCTAGAGAGGGAAATTAAGTCCCAAACCCAAGCTTGGTTTGGGAGGAGGTGTTTTACAAAAATGAGAGTTGTAGTCTATTTATACTAATTTAATTGGGTTTAAATGGGCCAAAATAGCCTTAAAGGCTTGAAATTCCCGGGTTTGACCAAGTTTGACCCGGAGGCACCTTCCTAGACCCTTGGCTAGCTTTTTGGCACATTTTGGCTTGAGATGGCTCGACCATGGCTCGATGTGGCTCGGCCATGGCCGAGCCTGGGCGCAGGTGGGCGCTGGCGCTGGGGGCTGGTCGGCAGCTGGGTGGGCGTGGGCGCGCGCGAGTGCGAGTGCTGGCGAGCAGGCTGGCGAGCGCTGGCAAGTAGGCTGGCAAGCGCTGGCGAGAGGTTGCGCGAGGGCTGGCGAGTGGGCGCGAGCGTGCCTGGGGCGCTGCGAGAAGCGTGGCGATGCCTGGCGAGTGCTGGAGAGCGCCGCGCGCGGCTTGCGGTAGGCGCAGTCGGCAGTTGCGCGCGTGCGCACGGGATGTGGGCCGGCCTGCCGGGCGCTGCTCGGACACTGGGGTAACCCAGTGTGGGCAGCGCCACCCAGTGTGGGCAGCTTGGCGTGAATTTTGGCGAGCATCGGCGAGCTTTGGATAGTATTCCAGAGAGTTTGGGCATTTTGGAGCCTCTCTTTTGGCTTCAATTTTGATCCTTAATGCCTTGGCCTATAAAATAGAAATTTTGAACATAAAAACCCAAGAATTTCACCAAACCTCAAGGTAATTGAACCCATTCAACCAAATTAAATATAAAAGTAGCAAGAACACGAAAAAACAATAAAACAAGAGAAACGACCTAAAAAACCTAACGAAAAATGACTCAAAACTACTAAAAT
>BMAC01000360.1:220825-268240 GCA_014905375.1 Phtheirospermum japonicum | reverse complement strand
CAATATAAAAATCTATCTAAAAACACGAAGAAAAACACAACAATTACAAGCAAAACAGTCGCGTAGTTGGATATTCGAGGAGAGGTGAATTTTCCTATAGCGCCAAATTGAATACGTATCGGGTACGCTTTTTGAAATATCATGAAAGGGACGGTTTCTAATTTATGCCCTGTTTATTTTTATGTGGTTGAGCATGGGGGAAGTAATTGATTTAAATGGTTTTATGAGCTGACTTACAAAAAATACGTATAATTAACATGTTAAGGTCTTCGCGACCTCGCTATGGTCCTCTATGACCTCATTACACGATCTTGACAGTCTTGTGCGATCTAGACTTTATGATCCAATATGGGTTTTATGTTTAAATCCCGACGCTTCATGATTAAGGTCTTCGCGACCTCGCTATGGTCTCTATGACCTCATTACACGATCTTGACAGTCTTGTAACGATCTAGACTTTATGATCCAATATGGGGTTTTATGTTTAAATCTCCGATGCTTTCATGAGGTCGGCAAAAGATTTTATGAATATGATTAAATTCCGACGCTCTTATTAGGTCGATTGATGATTAAATTCTGGACGCTCTCATTAGGTCGATGATGGTTAAATTTCGACGCTCTTATTAGGTCTATGATGATTAAATTCCGACGCTCTCATTAGGTCGATGATGGTTAAATTCTGACGCGAAAAGAAACAAAAATTGACTCAACCATATAAATACGCAAAAAGTAAGCGTCACTTCGCCAAGAATGCGTCACTTCGCCAAGGCTCGAGTTAAGAACAACAAAACATACTTTTCGATACCCGGACCCTAACCACCTACCCACCCCACACTTAAACCATGCATTACCCGCATTTTAATGAAAAAAAAGTAAAAGGAGTGTGAATAAAAACTTCCTTAACCGAGCGAGTTTGAGTCGAGCTCGGTAGGGTCCACCTAAGCATCTAAGCAATCCAAGCAAAAATCGAGCATGGCTAGTAACTCCCGGTTTCATGAACGCTACTAACTTATCAAATCGCCCAATGGTTGAAGTCGAAAAACCAAATCTAGAAAAGAAAATCACACGAAATCAAAAATATAAGGAAATATGTACATGAACTCAATAAAATTTTTTTTTTTAATTTTCAAATTTTCAAATGTTTTTGGATTTTTGAATTTTTGAATGTTTTTGGATTTTTCAATAAAAGAAAGAAAGAAAGAAAGAAAAAAAGAAAGAAATGGAAAGAACTTGGGTTGCCTCCCAAGAAGCGCTTGTTTTACGTCACTAGCTTGACGTACTCCCTTTTTGATCAAGGTGGAAAGATAACGGGAGGGTCCATCAACATAATCTCCTCCTTGTCAGGAGGATCCACTCTTTGGAACGTCCTTGGCGCATTGAATAGCTCGTATAAGATCCGCCAAAAAGCAAACGTTCCAAGCGGGCAATGGAAGCTCATCTCGGCTAGGTCCTCGGGTGGGATGGTGATTTTAAAGTGACCCAAAGACTCATCGAAGAAACGATAGGAATAATGGCCAACTAGCTTGTTCATCCTTTGATCGACAAACGGGGGAGGGAAATGACTCTCTTGGTAGCCGCTTTCAACTTCTTAAAATCGTTCAACATCCTCCAACCCATTGTAGCCCTTGTGGCCAACAACCATCCTTCTTTATCCTTAAGATCTAACAAGCCGCTCGTCTTGGGCACCAAGTCAATGGGCTTCACCCACTCGCTTTTAGAAATAACAAACATCAAGCCCTCCAACAACAACCTTCATGTCCCGGCTCTCACCATAGCTTCAAGACTCAAATTCAAAGAGCTAACTCCCTCAATCACTCCGGGTCTCCACTTAATGGAATCCTTAAAAATTCTAAACCCTTCAACCATCCTCTCTTCCTCTTCTTCTCGGTGCGAGTTTGCAAGGATAATAATCGACTTACTCTCTTCATCCTCCTCAAGATAATCGTCTATCTTTTCGAGCTCATCATCAATAACCCCCACCTCCCCCTCTAAAAAGTCGTCGTTGCCCCCAACGACACATCGAGACTCATCTCCACACAAAATGGGGTCGAATAGAGGCACGACGGGCTCATCGAGAAGAACAAGGGGCTTATCCTCACAACATCCCTCTATATCGACAACCGGGCCAACCTCCTTCGGTGAGACAACCGAAACAACTACCCCACACTTGTCAAGGAAAGTGACCAGAAGAGTAGACGAAGGAAGTTGGTCCAAATGATAAGTAACAAGAGGATCATGAGGCGGCAGGGGAGTAGTACAATCGGGTCCCGCACAAGGAGGAGTCGGTTCTGGGCTAGACATTTGAGCGATTCGAGCCTTTAATGTCACTATTTTCATCGTCAACTCAAACACCCTCGAGGATAAAGCCATGTTCATGTCATTAGCACACGAGTACATTTCCTGAGAAGTCTTTGGCTCGGGAGGTAGGGTAGGAGCAATCACCGGGATAGTCGAATGACAAGGGCCCACATAAGAAGTAACAACCAGATTATGAGTCGGCGGTGGAGCAAAAGATGGTATAGCACAATCGGGTTCCACATGAAGTCCATGATCCCTATACACGTTCTCCGAGGGATGCGTTGGCGAGGAGAGGTCCGGGCAATAGTCGGGAAGATGATCACTCGTTCCACACCATCCCCATCCCACAAAAAGGTCGGCTAACATCTCTCATAGTACGGATGGGAGGGACACATGTGAAATTGGAGCTCGGACAGCCAAACGACTCATAATCCTCGAGATCTTTAGCGGTTAAAGGGGGAAGTCGAGGAACACCAAACGAGAAGGGAATTGGAGTTTGCATATTCGAATAAGGATTTGAAGCACCATACCCTCCGAGAGAACCGTTCATACCCACGACGCCACCAAACCCAACATGGTTTGCACCATGCCCTCTCATGCTGGGTTGGCCATAACGATAACCACCATTGGCAATGTGGTTTGCACCATGCCCTCCAACGTTGCCATACCCATTATACAAAGTCTCATTCCCGACATGGTTTGCACCATGCCCTCCCATACCGGTGCGACCTATCAACGATTGGTGGATCGCATGTTTAAGGACTTGCTGGGGTCCACCATGGAGGTTTATGTGGATGACATGCTGGTGAAGAGCAAAAAAGCAGAATCCCATGTCGAAGATTTGAAGAAGACTTTCATTATCCTCAGACGGTATGGGATGAAGCTTAACCCGAAGAAGTGTGCGTTTGGGGTGCGATCAGGGAAGTTTTTGGGTTACATGGTGACGGAACGAGGAATCGAAGTGAATCCAGAGAAGGTGCGAGCTGTCTTAGAGATGTCGCACCCTCGTACGGTGCGAGATGTGCAGGTACTTACAGGGCGCATTGCAGGTCTTAGTCGTTTCATTTCCAGGTCGGCGGAGCGAGGCGTCCCCTTTTTTAGGGCGCTAAGAAAGGGATCCAAGTTTGAGTGGTCACAGGAAGCTGCGAGTGCCTTTGACGAGGTGAAAAAATACTTGGCAGAGATACCACTGCTGATCAAACCAATGCCAGGAGAGGATTTGATTTTATATATATCCGTGGGGGAGGTCGCAGTGAGTTCTGTCCTGATCAGAGAAGAAGAAGGTTTGCAGAGACCTATTTATTATATTAGCAGGATGCTGTGGGGAGCCGAACTGAAGTATACCGAGCTGGAGAAAGGAGGGTTCGCGCTGGTTTGTACGGACAGGAAGTTGAGGCCTTATTTCTTGAGCCACAGAGTGAAGGTACGTACCAACTTGGCCCTCAAACAAGTCCTGGGCAATCCAAATGTGTCAGGGCGATTGGTGAAATGGGCAGTGGAGTTGAGTGATTATGATGTGGTTTATGAGCCGAGGGTGGCTATCAAAGCACAAGTATTGACAGATTTTTTGCAGGAGATGACGAGGCAGGTCGACGAGAATAAAGAAATAAAAGCGTGGACCTTGTATAGAGATGGGTCAACTATGGCTTCAGGAGCAGGGTTAGGTGTTGTACTAACTAGCTCGGAGGGAGAGAATTTAGAGTTTGCAGTCAAATTGGGATATAAAGCGTCCAACAACGAGACTGAATACGAAGCTGTGTTACAAGGGATTAAGATGGCTAGTGAGTTGGGAGCTCGAAGGCTGTGGGCATATACTGATTCACAACTGGTAGCTCGACAGTTTGACAGTTCCTTCGAAGCTAGAGAGGAACGTATGGCGATGTATTTGGGTAAATTACAAGAACAAGCGGCTTGTTTTGAAGAGTTCAAACTAGAACACCTGCCGCGAGCTGAAAATACACGGGCGGATCAGCTCGCTCGAATTGCAGGAGCATTAGTGTCTTGTGACACTCGAAAAATCACAATGATGGAATTGGGTAATAGCAGTATAGAGAGGGGAGTAGAGGTTATGGAGATTGAAGATAAGGATGATTGGCGATCACCTATTCGGGATATTCTCCTTAAAGCGCAGGAGGGTGCAGAGAAATTGACAACAAGAGAAGCTAGAGTTGCAGCTCGTTTTTGTGCTATCAATGAGGAATTGTATAAGAGGTCGCGGTTTGGACCTCTTTTGAAGTGTTTGGCTAGAGAACGTGGGATGGAGGTACTAAGAGAGATACATGAAGGGTACTGCGGAGATCATACAAAAGGAAAGGCGTTGATGGGTATAACATTGTGAGCAGGTTTCTTTTGGCCTGGGATGAAGGTTATAGCAAGCGAGCTGGTTCGAACTTGTAAGAAGTGTCAAATGCATGCTCCGGTTATTCACATACCGGCTGAGGAAATGATAGTATTGAGCTCTCCATGCCCGTTTGCGCAGTGGGTAATTGATATCGTAGGTCCTTTCCCAAAGATCCCGGGCAGTAAAGAACATTTAGTGGTGGCTATTGATTATTTCACCAAGTGGGTGGAAGCTGAGGCTGTCACGGGGATAAGCGAGCAGCATATAATGGACTTTATTTTTGATAATATATTTTGTAGGTTTGGAGTGCCACGAGTGTGAGTCTCGGACAATGGGACCCAGTTTAATGGGCGTAAAATGCAGAAATGGTGCAAAGATATGAGGATGAAACATCGATTTGCCTCTGTGGCGCATCCACAAACTAATGGACAGGTGGAAGTTACTAATCGTATAATTGTGCAGGGACTTAAGCTGCGGTTAGAGAAAGCAGACGGACTTTGGGAGGATGAGCTCACGTCTGTCCTCTGGGCCTATCGAATAACTCCCCGAACCACCACGGGGGAGTCGCCGTTCAGTTTGGTTTATGGGATGGATGCAGTCATTCAAGCCGAGATAGTTGGAGGTTCGCAGCGTTTAACGACCTTTAGCGTGGAGGAGAATGAAAGATTGGCTCGAGGAGCAATCGAAACAATTGAAGAGATACGTGAGAAAGCTGCAGCTCGGGTGGAACATTACAAACAACGAGTGTAGGCTGCTTTTAATAAACAAGTTAAACATCGTTGTTTTCAGGTTGGCAATTTAGTGTGGAAGAGAGCTGATGCTTTGAAGGCGACTAAGAAACTGGAGCCAAACTTGATTGGGCCCTTTAAAGTGATGAAGGTACTGCGAGGCGGTGCATATATACTTGAAAGTGCAGACGGGAAGATTTTACCCCGGAGTTGGAATGTGTGCCATTTGAAGAAGTATTACGCATAGAGGGAGGATTGCGGGAGAAGGTAACTCTGGTCGGAGGGCACTTCTCCCGGGTATTTGAGAGTGATTATTTTTTAAAGTTCTTTTTGGTGAGAGAGGGTAACTCTAGACCGGAGGGCACCTCTCTCGACCTGATGTTTGTTTCAGAAGTTTTTGTTTATGGCGAGAGAGGGTAACTCTGGACCGGAGGGCACCTCTCTCGACCTAGTGGTTGATTAAAAGTTTGTAAGTCTTTATAGCGGGAGAAGGTAACTCTGGTTGGAAGGCACTTCTCCTGCGAGCTATCCAAATGTTTGAATAATATGAAAAGTGAAATTGGGAAAGTTGTTTTGATAAGTTGTATTGTCTGCTCTTTCTGCGAGCTAGTATGCTTGTTTGAGTTTTTAAGGTGGGAGAGGGTAACTCCTGTGTTGGAGGGCACCTCTCCCGACCTCATGATTTTTTGAAGGCTTGTAAGGGTGTTATGGCGCGGGAAACGGTAACTCTGATACCTCTCCCGGCCAAGCGAGCTATTGAAAAATGTGATTAATACATCTTACTCGGTCAAATGGTTTGAGATGATTGTGTTTTTTATGTGATTCGCAAACTGGGGAGAGGGTAACTCTTGTGTTGGAGGGCACCTCTCTCGCAGTAAAAGTGAAAGTGATGGTAGGTTGATGCTTGTTAAGATTGATGTTGGAATTGGTGATTGTGAAAGCGTTGTTTTGGTGGTGGGAGAAGGTAACTCTGGACCGGAGGGCACTTCTCCTGACCAGGCGAGTTGTTCAGTTGCGTGAATTGTTTCGTTCTTTGTGATTGAGTTTTATAATATTTGTGATACTGGGGAGAAGGTAAACCTCGCCGAGGTGTGCCTCTCCCGATTGTTTGGGTGGATGGTGATCGTATGAGGTACAGGAGAAGTTGAACTTCGTTTGAATAGCACTTCTCCTGATCCAACAAGATGGAGATTATTCTAAGTGGTTGCATAATGTTTGATGAGTTGTTTGATTTTTTATGGTTATGATGTTAATGATTTTTTGAGTAAGTATTATCTCTGCGAGCTAAGATGATTGTGTTTGCAGTATGAGATCTTGTGATGAGTAGGATATAATAGTGTCTTATGGCAAGATTATGTTTTAATACTGACAGTACATAGATAAATTGTCTGTACAATGATGGTGAACTGAGAAGTGATTGGAAAGTTTTAAATAGTTTTCTCGATTGTAGAGGTCTCGGCAAGATGATCTGTGGAGGCTGGCTCAGATGCCGGTGTGACAGTCAGCTCGGGCGCAGAACTGTTGGCCAGATCTGGTGTGGGTATTAGATCGTCTAGAGGCGTCTTCAGCTCGGCGTACGCTCCCGCAGATAAAGTCGCTCGACTCTGGCAGGATAACCACCACTTAGCATCAATGGGCTGTTGCCAGTCGCCTTTGAAGATGCTAAACGGTGACATCTTGTTGATAAGAGCCTCCGCGTCAGGGGAGTAGGAGAAGTTTAGGGCAGCGATCTCTTCTTTGATCATGCTCGCCGCTGAATGGACCCATTCTGCAGCACCACCCGCCATTAGCCCAAAGTAGATGGAAGACTTCTCGTATGCCTTCACAACTTCTTGTCGATAGGCTTCGATGAACTTCCTGCCTAGATCGCTGAGGAGGAAATTCTTGTGGCCTTCAGTTATGCCTTCTTACTGAGCTATTTTGAGGAGTTCTGGGAGCCTTTGTTGATGAAGGGCGAGCTCTCTCGTTGTTTTGCTGAGTTCTTTTGTCCTTGTGCTTAGCTCGCTGTTCACACGAGTAGCCTCATCCTTCAGGCTGTTGATTTGGCTCTTGGAAATGGCTACCTCCTCGTCACGGGCCTTCAACAATTGGAGTGTTCTGTCCAACTCCCCTTGTGTCAATGAGAGCTGCCGGGTTTGTTGTTCAGCTTGGATAGTTAACTCGTCGATGGTTTTCTGGAGGTCCTCGCTGACGATCGAGCTACAAACTCCTCCGAAAATTTAGCAAACAGAGGTTTCAACTGCAAACGTTACGTTTTGTGAATATTAACTTACAGCTAAGTGAGTTATGAAATGAATTTTGAGGCAAGGATCTTTTGTGCATACCTGCTTAAGGGCGTGCTCACTGAGAAGAGCTTCAACATCATTGGCATCATCCAGCTTTGTCAGCACTTTACTCAGGCTAGATGTGCTAGTTGAAATTGGCACCGGGCCCTTACGAAGGTGACGTTTCTTCTGCTCTGGCGGGATGGGGCTTGGGCTCCTCGCCGCCGGGCTCTTGGGAGCGTCATGGAGAAGATGTTTGCCTTTATTTTTGCTAGGTCGCTTGACTAGCTGGGCCTCTTCCTCTTCGCCACTAGCTGCCCCAAGGCCTGTTGTGTGACCTCACTTGTGTTGGTCGGAGCCGGAACAGGTCGAGCTTGGGATTGTGTCGAGGGCTGTTTTTGTTCCTCTTCAGTATGGGTCGCCGCACGGTTCTTGATGAAGGCCACTGCATTAAATAGAGGGATTGTTATTATCTGGTTCATGCTATAAATGGTGAGTTCTAATTATGAAACCTAAAAGGCACCTACCAAATTCATCATCAGTAATGGCGCAATCTGGTGCCACTGGGCGGGAGTCAATGCCCGCGTAGCGGAACATGTCGGATTGGTTGGTGAGGAGTGTTATATCGAATGGGCGTTTGCTCCATTCCTTGAGCCGATCAATGTATTTTTTGTATAGACGGGGACACTCTTTGGAGGTGGTTGGCTTGTATTGTTTGGGGGTACGGTTTTTTAGTTCGGTTATGAAAGGCCAGTCCTCGGTGTTATAGATAAAGAAAAAGTTCTTTCTCCACTCGGGAACTTTGTTGGGGGGGTTTATAAGAAAGCGAGCTAACCCTGACCGGGTGGAGAGATAGAAAGAGTTTTGTTGGTATTTTATTTGAAAGCAAAAGTGGAAGAAGCCTGGATCAGGATTGGTGTTATAGTATTCACACAGTAAGAGGTATCCTGCCAGATACTTCATGGATTTGGGGGTTAATTGTAAAGGTGAGATGTTGTACAGGTTGGAGATCTCTATGTAGAAGGGGTGAGCTGGAAACCTAAATCCCGCTACTAATAAGGTGTCAAAAAGAGTGATATGGTTGGGCGGAGGTCGCAGGGGGTCTACGTGTGGGCCTTTGGGTAAGACCATCTTGGCGGTTTTAGGGAGATTGAGATTTCTCTTAAATTTCTCTAATTTCGAAGGATCGGGTAGTATCCAATAGTTGTGTTTGATCTCTTTGGTTGTGTGGGAAGAAGAGGGTAGGTCGCTGATGGATAGGGAAGGAGCTACGGTCACAGGGTTCTCCCTAAAGTGTTCGCAGGGTGGAGGTTTTCTAGATATGGGTAAAGGGATACCCTCCGGAATAGGTGTAAGGGCTAACGATGAGGAGAACGGAATTTCGAGGAGGTTGTCTTTCGAGGTTTGAGTTTCAGAGAGGGCTATGGTTTGGGTTCGAAGCTCCGACCAGTTTACGTCACCTTCTGGCTCGTCGCGGAAGCCGGAGGAAGGTAATAGGGGTTGCTTTTGCCTAGTTTTGATTATATAAGGGCTTTCGAAGGGATCCGAATCAGGGGAAAGAGTTGAATTTTGCGAATTATCAGTGGGGGATGCTGATACCATCGAAAAATAAAATATATTCAGGAGAGGAATAACACAGAACAAATATATCTCAGCAAATGCAATTATAGATCTAACAAGAATGATTAAAATTATTATTTGAAAAGATTTGGGGGACTTACACATTTTCGACGAGCTGCAGGTCGTTGGTGAACAGTGGGATGATGTGAGATCTGTGAACGATCGTGAGTCCTTAAGCTTTTTTGCAGAGTAAGAATGGTGTTTCTTTTTACTTGAGATGGCGTACAGTAGCAGATAAAGAAGGTGAAGGGGTTTTATATGTTGGAAGGCGGAAAAGTTGATGGGACAGATAGGAGAGGGATTTGTTAGGGTTTATTTGGGGAATGTTTTGGGCCATTAATTCCCAGGCCCACTGGATTTATTATACTCCGAGAATGTGAGGGAGTGACGCGTGTCTGGCAAGAGGGCAGACTGCATTTAATGAAGCATAAATGAGATGGGATGTGAAGGGGCGTGTCTTAACTTTGTGGTTCGCTTGTGATTGCGATTTTGAATTATTGAGATCGGTTGTGGCTACAGGTCGTTGAAGGAGTGGTATATTTTCAGGTCGCCCAATGTAAAATTTTGAGATTTGACTTGGGGACTTGTGCGCATGAGGTCGTTTAGTACGATTAGTTATTGTGTGATTCAGATCATCGTGGTTAAAGGATATTTGGTTAAAGGTTTGAGGTTGCTTTTCAGAAGGTGATCGAAAGAGTGAGCTCGGTGCGTAGGCCTTTTGTAGGTCGCAGGTGTGGTTAATGATCTATAATGGATCATTGATATCGTTACTCAATGAGATCGAACTGGGTAATTTTGAGATATGATTTTATGAGGTGAAGTGATTGTTTGTGTGCATATGTTGTTTGTGTTTGTTTGATTTATGTTTACATATCCCACCTGATTTCATACCTCAATCAGCTAGAACATGGGGGACTAGCTGATGTGGACCAAAATGTTTGTATGTAATATTATGTGATATATGTGGGTATTTATGAAAGGCGACCTCATTTCTAGGAGAGGGTGTGCCTCTTGGAAGATGGGCGAGCTGTATTATGTCTTGGAGAAGTGAACGAGCCGAAGGCTGTTCCTCAATATTATGTCCTTGAGAAGTGAACGAGCCGAAGGCTGTTCCTCAATATTATGTCTTTGAGAAGTGAACGAGCCGAAGGCTGTTCCTCAAAAGTGGGCGAGTTGATGTGTCTGGAGTAGCGACCTGTAGTATGAGGATGAGTTCTCATATAGGGTCGTGATCTCTGGTGGGTTGGGCTGAGTATTTGAGCCTGATTAAGAGTTTAATATGTGTATGGGCCTGGTGGGCTGTATGCCCAGGCTTATTTCGGTAATATATTGAGAAGTTTTATGTCTATGGGAACTTATCATATGGGAAGAGTCCCAATTGAGAAAGAGTCATGGTATGAATGGAATTATGTTTATGAAAGGTAACCCTAGATAGTTGAGGATTTCTCCTATCTCTATAAAAGGGGCTTCTATCCCTTATTTTATTATTATTATTATCACGTCGTTATTGTGATTTGGCGGCATTATTTACATAAAAGAGAGAGAGAAGAGTTTGTTTTTCGCTTATTAACTTAAGCGTCGGAGGGCCTTAACGGGTCCGGCCCGTTCTAGGCGTTGTTTTGCAGGATCGGCGAGGTCGCTGTGACGATTGCGGAAGGTCTTGGAGGTCGCTGAGACGTATTTCATCATCAATTCAGGTCGCTGATCTCTATTTTGAGGTTAGTGCCCCCTTTATTTGGTAGTTCAACTTTTTGGACTTATCAATCACCACAAATTCACTCGAGATTAGAACATTATTATATTTGCTTTAATAAAAAAAATAAGATTAATCGTCCACATACCTATTTGGTGAGATAAAAACTTATTCATGAAGTTTATAGTTAATATACTTGGAATGATTACAAAACCACTCCTGAGGTTTGGGGTAATCACAAAACCCTCAGGGATATTTCTAAAATTACAAAAACCCTTGAGGTTTATTTCCGTCTTATATTTCTCCCCTTCATAAGCAAAGAAACCTTTCAAAACCTCCCTTCACATTTATAAAAAATACTGCAGTTATCCTCTGAAAGTTAAGGTGTTTTTTTGTAGCTTTTAAAATCTTCTTATTTGCAATCACTCCAACCTCAGGGGTAGTTTTGAAGTTTTTCTTGAATTTTGGATTGAATCCCGATTCATCGCTAGTGAAGTGGGTCCTTATTAGGACATAAGAAAAATATATGATATTGATAACATACCCAAATATTAGAGAAAGAATCACACAAAACCCATTAGAATTCGATTCATGATAAGTACACTAGAAAGGTACTACTACGTAAATGCTACCAAAACAAAGCCTCTACATAAAACAAAAACAACAATGTAAGCCCCATTTGATTAAAAAAGGCAATATGAACTTAAAAATTAGGGGATTTATCTTAAAGTAACAGAACTTGACTCTAAACTTCTAACCAATGAGTTTTTCCAATAACAAAATCTAAAATCAAACAGCAAATTAAACTGAGGAATATGAAAAATGTCGTACCTGATTAACATGAATTTGTCTTGATTTTTGTTAATATTTTAGTTAGTTTTTGTTATTAAATTCGGTGTGAGTTGGATAGATTGAACATATTTTCGTATTTTCTTATCTACAACATATTTTACCGTATTTTAATTTATTAGATTTTATGTTTATTTCAGGTATTTTGAAGTATTTTGGTATGGAGATAGTCGAGTGTAGTCCTACAAGTGGAGTTTTAGCAAAATCGGGCCCGATTTAAAGTGTTACAGCTGACACTGTGTACGTTGATCCACACTGGGTTACCCAGTGCAATCACAAATTCGGGAATTTGAGCCATCGGCCCATAAAATAAACAAGCCCAGCTCCAACGCATTTTTTAAAAGGATAGAACTATATTAAAAGCAGTTGGGGAGACTTGGTCAAGGGGTGAAGGATTATAAGAGAAGATTTATTATTGGAAATAATATTAAGATACCTCTTTGAAGAAAGATTTGGTGAGAGATAAGGATACACCCATATCCTGTAAAAGAAGAAGCGCCCAAAATTCCAATTTTTACACGCCTCACACGCCCCAGCAGGATTTATCCCTTTCTTTCTCTCTCGGACCTCTTGGGGATGACAACCCAAGAGTGTTCTATATTTTCTTTCTTCTATTTTTCTCAGTTTCAAATTCTAGTTTAGATCTTAGATAGTTCTTAGTTTTAATAGATCTTAGATTAATTAGTTACGTAGATCTTCATTTAATTCTTTGTTCGAACGCTGTTACTCTTCTCGATTAATTAGTAAGTTTTCAATTTCCCTTGCATAATTAATTTAATTATTTTCTCATACTTTTTAATTACGTGCTTGTTAGAAACTCTTATTAGAAAGTTTGGCACAATGACAGTCTGGTGAATCTCTTTTCATTTCTTTCTGGAAATAATCATTTTATAAGAATAATGTTCTAAAGTGGCAACATAGTAAGAAAATTTTACCTGGCCTCTTCAGCATCATCAAAGCGAATCATGTGACTATAGTGAATATTTTCTAGAGCGGAAAGCTGCAAGGAGGACAGGTTTCCATCAACAGCAATCCTGTCCAAAGAACAACATTTTCAGCCAGGATCAAATAGATCTTTGGACAAAACTCAATCTTACACAGAAAACCAGTAAAATTCAATATTCTCTCAGAGTGTTTTGATTTCTTAAATCTTTTCAAAACTTTTGATTTAATTGTTCGTCGTTTACATCCACATCTTGATTCCGAGTGTTTAGATTAGATTTTTCAAAAAATTTCTTAATTATCCAGTTAGATACAATCAAATTTTAATTGTTTAAAAAATAAAATTAAAAATAGATTTTAAATAAAAAAATATTTTAATATTCTATTTTTAATTAATTTGAAACAAGAAATTATTATTTTTTATTTAAGAAAATAGATTTTAAAAACTAAAAAATTAACAGAAGATTTAAAAAAATTTATATATTTAATTTCTGTTTTTACTTAATTTAAAATTATTTTACACAATTAAAAGAAATCTCAAAAACAAAATAAATAATAAACATAAATTTTAATATAAAATATAGAAAATCCAAAAAAAAATTACAACCCTAAATTCAATTAAATCAAACCGTAAACATAAAATCATTCTAAATTTCATAAATCAAGTCTAAATTCTTAAATTGAACCCAAAATTAAATTTTTCAAAACCTAATTCCTAAATTTAAACCCTAAACCCTAAATTAAAACCTAATTCAACCCCTCAATCGTAACTTAAAATCATAAATCATAAATTGAATCAAACTCTAATTACTAAATTTAATTACAAATCATATTAAACCAAAACCCTAATTAAATAAAAAAATATTTACTTTGAATTAAAAGGTTAACATACCTTAATATATGACGATGGAGGTGCTCCAAGGGTGCTCCGGCATGTGGCAGTTGCAACAAATTCTCCCTTCTCCCTTTCCTCTCTCTGGCTCTCACGATTTTATTATTAATATTTTTTTGTTTTTGGTTGTGGTTGCGAATGAAAGAACTTGTAGCATCTGCTGCAGTGTTATTAAACTTACCGATGGACACAAGGCCATCGGCAGGAAAAGTCCAGCATTTCCAGCGGAAATAATCCTTCGGTAAATAAAAACCGGCATTAATAACCGATGCCTATAATAATAATAAAAAAAAAAAAAAAATTAGTAAAATACATAGGCATCGGTAAATCAATACAACCGATACCTATAATTAAATATGAGCATCGCTTGTTAACTTAGAACGGGTGCATATGTCAAATTAAAAGTTTTAATTTTTGTATCCCTCCCCAACCATGGAACCAGCGTTCTCTAGGGAGAAAATTTCAACTCCTACCCTAAATTTAATTTCAGTTTCAATGTCGTCACAACTGAGTTTTTATTTTGGAAAATGGTGGAAAGATCCTTCTCCACGCGCAATACAAATTCCCAGATCCCGGGTCAATTCGACCCGATTGTCCTTCTTTCTGGTCCGCCTTCATCGTAATAATCTCCAGCAAAATGAATTATGCCTTTTTTCCCCCTTTTACTCATTCTGTTTTCAAACATGCTAATTATTAATGATATGTGATTATTCACATCTTGTGCAATGGTAAAACCTCACTGCTGTTTGCCCTCAACTCCGTTGTGGAAAACAATGGTGCTGTTGTTATCCTGTGCAGCCGAAGCAAGTTAGAAACCAATCCTCCTTTTCTCTCTAAGGTACCTTAATTTTCCTCTCTTCTATTTTCTCGAATATGTGTGTAATTAGAGGAATAATTTTTCTTATTTTCTCATTGATCCCCATTTTGTGAGTAATTATTCCAGGGTGTTGATCCATCTACCGAGATATTTGGAAGAATTCAAATTAAGTAAAATAAGCCCCTCACTCTTCCTCATGTATATTTATAGTTGTTGACATAAATGTTATATTGTGTTGATTTGTTAAGTATCAGTAACATTTTTTTCATTTACGTCTATTTAAAGGTATGTGGATGATGATGAAGGGATCAAGAAGGTTTTTTTGCTGCATTCCACTTGTTTGATAAATTTCCCACGTTTCGGTGATTATAGATGATTTTCCCGATTATTTTGATGGTAGATGTTTCTGAATTTTTGAAATACTTAAAACTGACAATTATTTGATTTATTGAAGGCAAAGCCAAGAAAGATACAACAATCATCGAGGAAAAGACTTGGCGATGGTCCGTGTCTTATCACTTTGTCGGAATGCAATTGATCATGCCAAGTGAGCATATTGTTTCTTCACGTCTAGGTTTTATATTGAATTTAATGGCATTACAGTAAAAGAGGTAATTGTGAACTTGTGCTGTCAGACACGCCAAGGCTGCTCTATATTTACAAGAAATGGGTTTCCTGCATTTACACTGTTAAAGGTATAACATTCTTGAGTTAGTGTTTATCCATTAATATTCATCTTTTGTTGAAGTAATGGTGTTTTGTTTATTTATTTATTGATTGATTGTTGAAGGTGATGGTTTGGGATCATTTGCTCTTCAGAAACTCTATTCATATACTGAAAATCCAAAGAGAAAATCTGCCAAGTACTCGATAGCACTTCAATATCTGGTGTTGGAGAGTCTTGTTGAAGGAGTTTGAACGTTAAAACTAAATATCCTTTTTATACTAATGTACCCTTTTTAGGTTCCCAGTTTGCCCTTGTATTTTAATATTTCAAAGTAGTTGAGATATGTGAGAAGTACAAGTTGGATTAAATTTTATGGCTGCCGGATGCACATTACATATATGTATGTAGCATAAAAGCCGCATGCTTACATGTTTTTTTTTTTCTTCACAAATGATCGGTTCTTGTCTTAATATATCTATAAATGTTAAGAGAATTGTGTAGATTCAGAGTTCTACTACCTTTATATATATATATATATAAATAACACTTTGCATATATATATATATATACACATTAGGCATCATTTGTTTAAACCAATGCTGAAAATCAGGACCTTAGGCATCGGTTTTGGTCAAACAATCGATGCTTATGTCAGTTATTAGCATCGGCTGTAGAACCGATGCCTAAAGTTCCGATATTTAACATCGGTCTAATATGCATCGGCTGTAGAACCGATGGCTATTAGTAAAAAGAACTGAAAGGGGGGTTTTTTGTAGGTGTGTTCGTGACCGAACTAATTAATAGCAGTTTTCCGAATGGGCGAGAACTCGGCCTAACTCATGGGCCTCTCGAGCCAGTAGCTATTACAATTCAAAATAACAATTCGGAAAAGAGTCTTAATGGAACAATATCTTTTTGGTATAAAAATACATAATTAAACACAAGAAAGTGGTGGTAGCCTTGCCGTTGATGTGGAGAGTGAGTTTTAAGGAGCTATAAAGGCAGCTTCTGCTACATTTTTCTTTGCTTTTCGTATTGGAAAACGAATTTACACAATGTTCGTATGGAAATCGAAATGTTTTAGTCAAAGCAAAGTGATTAAATTTATTTAGATTCAGAGGACTGAGTTACATTATAGCCTGACCTTATTCAGTAAAAGGAACTGACTAACAAGGTTTTGCACAAATACAACTTTGAATTTGAAATTGTGGAGATTTAAAACACCACCCAGTGGGGTAGCCTTTGGGGATGCAAACACGAGTCATGCAATCCTGATCACTGGAGCAGCCATCCTCAGAAATTCGACAGGTCTGCCCATCTGTCAAGTTTACAAACAATCATAAATAAAATAAAAGTAAAATGTGAGTGAGTAAATGAAAAGGGATAATTTCAATATCCCAACCGACCCAAACATATCATTCAAAATTCATGTTACCAATCACTTGCGATGCAAATGTTAACCAACCAACAATTCTTAAGAAGATTTTGGAATTGTAGTTGCATGAATATAACGTATTATTTTTAGAAAAACAAATTCTGTAAAAGAGGAAAAGGACTTACTGGAGCTCATAACAAATATCAAGAAAAACACTAGCGGAAACAGGCTTTTGGCATTCATGATTGTCAAATGATGTTGATAAAAGTGATAATATCGATAATGATGATAGTGCTTGGTTTGTATCTAAAACAGTGTGCAATGATGTCAATTTATAGCAACACGATGAATATACGGATAATCATTTATTATCGAACTAAAAAATAAAATAATTAGATAATAATTTTTTTACCTAATATATATATATTATTAGCACATGTAATTAAATACTATTAAATACAATCACCCCTATATACTAATTAATATACATAATCCTTTTAATATATAATTCTAATTCGCATAATTCATTTGATTAATACTCCCTCCGTCCCAATTTGATGGTCTTACGGTTGATTTCACATAGATTAAGAAATTGGTAGTTTATATAGTTAAGTCATTAATTTAGTTAGTGTTTTTCAATTATACCCTTTTTGAATTTATTAATGTCAATTAATACTCATAGAAATCAGTGTTGGAATTAGTATATTTATTATTGGAGTAGTAAGATTTTGCATTGTAATCATCAATTTTCAATTTACGAGAGAAAAAACTAGTATTACAAGAATATTAATTAAGGGTATGTGTGTAAATAAAAATTAATGATATGTAAATATGGTAATTGGACTATCATTGTGGGACGAACGGAAATGGAATAGTGAACTATCTTTGTGGGACGAAAGAGTAGAAATTTATGGTATTTTGATTGATTGTTGTTATAGTTAATATTTAATATTTTCCTTTTCTAGCCTAATAAATACACTATATATAATATCTACCTAATTAAATTTAATATTTAGCCTAATAAGACACTATATATATATATATATATATATATATATATATATATATATATATATATATATATATATATATAAGGTTTAATATTTTCCTTCTCTAGCCTAATAAATACACTATATATAATATCTACCTAATTAAATTTAATATTTAGGCTAATAAGACAATATATATATATATATATAAGAGAGAGATTAGATTCAAATGAAAATCATGTTCTTATTTATGAACTTAGGGTTAATTATGGTAATTATGGGTCTTAAATCTAATTAGATGGATAGATCAGATTTTTTGTGAATTTTCTTATTTGATTAAAAGTATTATGATTGTATAATAAAAGCACTGCTGGTGTATATATATAACTGAAATATTAATAAAGCACTGTGATTATATAATAAAGTACTGCTGGTATATAATAAAAGCACTAGTACGCAGGTTCGCAAATAAGAACATGGTTCTTATTTGTACCCACCCCTATATATATATATATGATTAGGTTCAAATGAGAACCATGTTCCTATATGTGAACCTAGGGTCAATTATGGGCTTTATATCTAATTAAATGGATGAATCAGATTTTTTGTGTATTTCCTTATTTATTTAAAGCATTATGATTGTATAATAAAAGCACTACTGATGTATATAACTAAAAATAATAATAAATCACTGTGATTGTATAATAAAAACACTGCTAGTATATAATAAAAGCACTAGTTCGCAGGTTCGCATATAATGAACATTGTTTTATTTGAACCCACCCCTATATATATATGTGTGCGCGCGCGCGCGCGCGCGCGCACACACACACACACACACATATATATATATATATATATATAATCAAATATTCACTTTATGTGGATAAAATTAATAAATAAATAATAACAATAATAATTCTTAAAAAGGATCAATCCTTCACGAAAAAAAAAAATCATAATTCATTAATAAAACTAATAAAAATAAAAAGAACAGGAAAACTTAATTGAATATTTTTATTATTTTTATTTTTTAAATATTATGTATCATTCAAACCTACTACGTGTCTGATTCACATATATGTTTTGTTTGGTTAATGAAAATTTATGGTATTCTATTCTTTATGGCTCATACGAGGCTAATATGTACATATTTTAAATTATAATCAATATTCTCCTTTTATAGCCTAATGAATACACCATATATATAATATCTACTTAATTAGATTTGATATTTATTTGCAGCCTAAAAAGACACCATATATATAAATCAAGTATTCACCCTACACGGGTAAGACCAATTCTTAATAAAGAGCAATCCTTCACGGAAAAAAAGAAAAGAAAAAAAATCATAATTCCCTAATAAAACTAATACACTCAAAAAAGAGCATGAAAACTGTATTTTACTTTTTCTTATTTTTTTATTTTAATATTATGTGTCATTCAAACCTAATATGTGTCTATTTTTCATGTGTCATTTGGTTAGTAAGAAATTCTTGTGGTTCGGTTATTTATATGTCATACAAGCCTAATATTGAACTTATTTTAAATTATATTCAATATTTTATTTTTTATATTCTAATAAATACATCATATATATTATCTACCTACTTGGATTTAATATTTAATATTTTCCTTTCATAACCTAATAAGACACCATATATATAAATCAAATATTCACTCTATACAGATAATACTAATAAAAAAAGAATAATTCTTAGAAAGGAGCAATCATTTAGGCAAAAAAAAGGTAATTCTAATATCCTTATAAAACTAATACACGCAAAAAAAGAACATGAAAACCTAATTTAATATTTTTATTATTTGGTATTATGTGTCATCTAAACCTAATATTTACATAATTTAGTATTTTTAAATATTCACTCTATACGGCTAAAACTATTAAAAAAAAGAATATTTCTTTTAAAAGAGCAATCCTTCACTTAAAAAAGAAAAAGCAATCATAAGTCCCTAATAAAACTAATACATGAGAGAGAGACTGAGAGAGAGAGATTAGGAAAACTTAATTTCATATTTTTATTATATTTGTTTTCTAAATAAAATGTGTCATCCAATCTTCATAAATTAATATTCTTCTTATCACAACAATCCTAATAATAATATTAATAAATTATTTTTTTCAAAATAATTTAGTTGCTTGTGAGTCATCATAATTTAATATCTACCTAATTTATTATCTTTCTTGAATTATATTTATTTTCTTTTTATTATATTTTTCAATTTAATAAAGTAGGAATCACAGTCCGTATAATATATTAAATCTCCTAATAATAATAATAATAATAATAATAATAATAATAATAATAATAATAATAACAATAACAACAACAACATACAACTGCATATGATATTGAAGTTTGTATATAATTTATTTCACTACTCCATGGTATAGCTTATTGAATATATAATTTTTTGTAGGAATTTTAAATTATGTATCATTGAAAGTGATCAATATGTAATCGTTAATGTATGACACATGTGGGAGATATGTTATATTTTGATTAATCTCACAACATACACATACAACAAATAATACATTTTACAAAGAAATATTTAGAATTTAAAGAGAACAGGGGTAAATACCATGTAACACAAGGTGAACAAAGAATGTGTTTTGCATCAGTTCATCGAAATATGAATTGAACAATTCATGACATATATTCTTTTAAATATTATTTTTCGTATTTCTAATTCGTAATTTCTTTTTTATTTTTTTTGTTACAAATTCCGTGAAATGCACGAGTGTTACACTAGTATTATAATATAATATCATTCATTTTTCACACGTGATTTGACATAAAATACAATAAAATAATAAATTATCATCCACTTTTTAGACATGGTTTGATATAAAAGCAAAGAATTCTGAATCTAATAACATATATTTTCACTATTCACATAAGATTGAATACCCCAAGATATCGAATACCAGGATTCAAAATACCAACAAAACGCTACTTCAAACATGCCTTGTATGATTCACATGAATTTCCTTTTTGGGGTTGCTTGGGCTAACTTGGTTTCATTGCATATTATGAACCCTGGTATTAAGAATTGAGTATTCAAAATTATGTGAATATTACACTACTACAAAAATGCCATTGGAACAGGGGTATAGGCATCGGTTGTATTAAACAACTGATGCCTAATATCGCGCGGGATCTTTTTTATAATTAAGAAAAGTTATAGGCATCGGTTGTTGGGCAAAAACCGATGTTGATTAGTACACGTTATGCATCGGTTTTGTTACAACAGCTGATGCATATATTGATATTATAGGCATCATTTATTTACAAACAACCGATGCGTATACATAAACATTAGGCATCTGTTATTTGATGAAAACTGATGCCTATATTGAGACATTAGGCATCGGTTGTTTCAAAACAACCGAAGCGTATATGTACACATTAGGCATTGGTTGTCAGTAAAACAACCAATGCGTATAGAAAGACATTAGGAATCGCTTGTTTGATCAAACGGATGCCTATAGAGAGGCATTAGTCATCGGTTGTTCCAAAACAACTGATGCCTAAAGCGTCTATATATATAGACATTAGGCATCGGCGTGTGGTGATTATATGCATCAGTTTTAGTCAAATGACCGATACTTATGTCACTTATTAGCATCAGTTGTACAACCGATGCCTAAAGTCCCTTTTTTAGCATCGGTCTAATATGCATCGGTTGTAAAACTGATGGCTATTAGTCAAAACAATCGATGCTAAAGGGGGATTTTCGTAGTAGTGTTAAGAATTCTTATTTGTTGTATAATTTGTTTACTTTTTACTATAGATGTCAAATCATATCTGAAAAGTGGATGATAATATACTTTTATATTGTATTTGATGTTAAATCATGTATGAAAAGTAGATAGTATTTTATTTTTATATTATATTTAGTAATATATAATTATTTAAATATAATGATGTGAGATAGAAAGAGCTCATGGTAAGATTAGGTATAAGAAGCGGTTAGTTGGGTAGAAAATTTGAGTCGTACAACAAACGAAAATTAATAATTTTAATCTCATACGAGTATTGGGGATATTAGAACAAACACCTTTTTATGATTGTAGAAAATAGGTGACAGTTTGTCATGATCCTATGACTATTCACTTGATTCTGGAAACAATATAGCAATATGTAATATTACTATTGCCTTTTGGCCAGTTTGGACTAATATTATTGTGATTCCAAATTCTGATATTCCGAATCTTGGTTATACAATAGTAAGAATTTGTGTTTATTATAACACTCAAAATACTTTATATTTTCCTATAGATATTAAATCATAACTGAAAAGTGAATGATAATGCGTTATTATATTGTATTTGATGTCAAATTATGTACGAAAAGTGAATGATATTTTATTATAATATTATATTTAGTAGTATTTAATCATTTAGTTGTAAAATATTATTTGTTGATTATTTGGTTTTCAAGTTTTAAAATAAATGAGTATTCGATATTCAACCATCCCTAGGCAAACAGGCCATAATTGTCTCAACATGAGATTTTATTCTGTTCCATGACAATACATGTTTATTAAATTCTTGTAATATTATGAAATTTTATATTATGAAGTTTCATGGGTTTTATAGATTTTGTTGAATTTCTTGAATGTTCTAACATAAAATAAATATTTCTTACAGAATTATCACGATCTCTTCCTTACTTTCCTTTTTCTTTCTTGATTTGGAAAAGAAAAATTACCACATCTTAGGAGGAGGGTATACAATAATAAGTCTTAGTATGCAAAAAAATAATGAAAATACGAACTAATGATTCGTACATTTTTGTTACACTTTTGTACATATTTTGAGTCATGTTTTAGTCTTTTTACCGTCTTCTTAGGTCAAGAATAAGCTATTTTGCATGATTTTGCATTAGTTGGCCTTTTGCTTAGCTTTTCAAATTTTATTCAATAATTGATCATTTTGGACCATTTTTCTGGTTTTTCTCTTTCAGATGAATCATTTGACAAAACCCGGGAGCTGAAGACAAAGAATCAGCGCTCGAAGTAGCCAAAAGAAAACCTATCCGACCGGATAAGACCAATAACCGACCGGATTGACTTTCAAGACACGCACCGATCGGATAAGCGCTATATTCGACCAGTCAAGAGGACAGAGATTTTCATCCGATCGGACCAATGACCAATCCGACCGGATTCTACATTACAAATTCAGATTTTCGGGATTCTTCAGTTACGAAACGGTTCTTGAGCCTTTAAAACTCAAAAATTTTCAGAGAAGACCCATCCTTTCACACACAAGACTGGATCATATACATTGGAAGAAAAAATTGACAACTTTCTCAACCTTTGATTTATAACCCTTACGGCAATCATATTTAGAAGTTCGATCGGTTCGGATAATCGCTGGAGATGGAGGTTCGTGACAAGCTTCCCGGATTCAGCGAGGTTCATTTCATTTCTCAGAATAGCAGGATTTGGCAAAGATTCATCGTAGTATCGTGATTGAGTTTTCTCATGATTTGGTAATCTCTAAACTTTATCTCGTTAATTAGTTGGTTATTCATGTTAGATAGCGATCTTTAGATATAATATTGGGATATTTCTTATGAATCGTTTATGGTTAAGTTCATGTGAACGATTTGGTGATGAATGTTTTATGATAATTTAGTGATTCGTATCATTCCATTTTGGATAATTGGTGTTGTTTGTTTAAATTAGAATTACATTTGTATATTGTTTAGTGAACGCATATCAACTGTTTGATGAATTGTTTGAATGAGATTTGGTGGAACGGTCTTTAGATCAAGCAATAATAATTATTGTTGAGTTTGTGAATAAATTAAACTATTCTTGCGAAGAGGTTGACGCCCTCGAAGCAAGATAGGTTATCGAGTTTTTCTTAAAATTAAGTTCTTTCGAGATTTTCGAAACAAAACCCCTTTGGTCGTGTGTTTAGTATTAGAATTTGTGTCTTAATAAATTTTGTTGACTCCGTATTTCCACTCCTCAAAGATTGACCCGAGTTAACTTGTCGGCCTACAAGTGACCCCGTTCTCTTGCGGGCGAGCTAAAACCTTTCAAACATAGATGCACATTTGCTTAACTTAGATTTTTAATTTTGAAAGGAACGCAAAAAGTCTCGACTCAAAATTTGGCGCCGTTGCCGAGGAGTGGCAAAGGTGTTAACGAAGTTTATTCGTGTTAAATTAATGTTTGTTACGTTTTTGGTTTAACACTCGATACGTTGAGTTTGTTTGTTGTTTATGCAAGGTCGTAGAGGCCTAACAGGTGAACTTACACAACTCATAGACAACATCTAATGAGTAGGAAGACCAAGGAGGCTTTTTCCTTCCCCCGACGGGAAACAATCTGAAGCAACTCAAGCCATCATGTCAACCCATCACTTAATGGCGGCCGAGGAAACGGAGGGAGAGGAGGAAGGACAAATGGTCGAGGGAGAGGGCAAGATAATCTCAACCCTCCTCATGACCAACTATATGGCATGCCACCTGAAGATGACATGCAAAACCAAGATCAACATTCAGAGAATGAAATCTAGAATGAAGATGCACGAATGTTCGCTAAGATTGAAAATCAAGAGCATGATCATGATGAAGAACCAAGAGGACACAAATTCCTTGAAAATTTTAATCCACCGGCGTATAATAGGGTACCACAACCCCATGAAGACCGCCGAGTGATGTGGCCAGAACAACCAGTCGATCAAACGCCACAACATTTCCGAAACCGAGAGGAAGCCCGAGCTTTCATTGCATGGGCAAATCAGAGATTCGAAGACAATCATGTTGGAAATGGCGGGCCCCAGCCCTGAAATGACCAACAAAATCATTTTAAACTCGAGAACCGAGGACGAGGACCAAATCATCCAAGAAACGGAAGGAACGAACAAATTTACTGTGTTTGTCAAAATGACGAATACGACCAACAATATGAAGATGAGAAATACAATCTAAACAATGTTGGAGGAAGAAACTTTCGTGGAGGCCGAGGGAAATGATATCCAAATGAATGCCGACAAGATACCTCGTGTGCCCAACCATTGCCCCATATAGTTCAGCTATTGTCTTAGGCCCCGCGGCAAGAGACTATGAATTGAAGTCTAACATTTTCAACCAATTACCAACCTTCTATGGCAAGGCGAACGAAGACCCGCTCAACTTTATTCGAGAATTTTACGCGGCGGTGTTCGGAATTCCAGCATTTGGCTTAAACGAGAATCAACTAAGGATGAGGTGTTTTCCGAGTAGCTTGAAGGATAAGGCCAAACAGTGGCTTTTGTTATTGCAAACTAATTCTCCAACTAATTGGGATAAGGCCAAATAGTGGCTTTTATTCAGCTCAAATGACGGCCAAGCTAAGGAGAGAAATCACCAATTTCGAGCAAATGGATGGAGAGTCATTCCATGAAGCGTGGGAACGATACAAAGGACTTCTACAAGCATGCCTGCATCACAACAATAGTCCCGAAATGGTCAACAACTATTTCCACAAAGGATTGTTGCCAAACTTTAAGCAACAAGTTGAGAACAAGGCCGGCGACGTTAGAGACTTAACCGCGATAGAGGCATGGGAATTGCTCAAACTTTTGGGTGAAAAATCGAGGCAAACAAGTTTGAGACCAAGGAAAATTAGAGTAAACAAAGTATCGGCATCTAAAGGGGAGATTAGCAAACTTGAGGAGCTTACGAGACAAGTTGCATTGTTGGCAGGAATGATGATGCGCGAGAAGGAAACGATGCAGCCATCACACAAAATGTGTGGAATTTTTGGACCATTTGGACATAGATCAAATGCGTGTGACGCGACATTTTACAAAGACGGGGATGAGGAAGTGAACGCTGTGCAACAATTACAATCGAATAATAAATTTGGTCAAAAGTTCACCAAAACTTACAACTCGTACAATCCGACTATCCGAGATCATCTGAACCTCAGGTACGGACCGGGAAGTCCAAATTACGTACCACCTCCCAAACAAACGGATCCTCAATATTTGGCACCACCACCACCAAACAAAAGTCAAGAAGGACCGAGCAATTACAACTCATATCAGAACAAGGGGCAAGGTAGTTATCAACAACATTTTCCGCAAAGGCAAGGTCAAACACAACAACAACAATATCAAGCTCCGCAACAACAACAACAAACTCCACTACCCCAAGATTCCGATGAGGAATTGCGACTTTGGGGGCAAAGGCAGGAGATGGAAACACTACGCAATCGGGAAGAAACCCTTCGAACCATCGAGGAAAATAATCGAATGAAGAAACAAATGGATAAACTAGAGATGATGATAGGGAAACTTTCCGCGTCCATGGCAAAACTTGGAGCCGACCCCATGAAACTCCCCAGTAAACCCGATCAATCAATGGTCATGCATGTGCTACGAGGAGGCAAGAAAGTCGATAATAGAATTAGAACGACAGAAGGGGAAGATCATGATGATGAACGTATTTCGAAGGGAAAATCAGCCAAGGAATCTGACCGGATAGGCCAAAAATCCGACCGGAATGATGGGCGAAAAAATTTATCTGACCGGACAGGAGACAATTCCGACCGGACTGGAGAACAGAGAATTTTATCTGAGATCGGACGAAGCACATTTCCGATCGGACCAGTGGACAGGAAGTTTTATCAGCCGGACGAGGCATAATTCCGATCGGATAGGAGGTTTTATCCGATCATACTGGAGAGGATATCCGGTCGGATGAAACATATACGCAAGAGAATTTGAGCGTTCTCAAACAACAACAAGTCATCCGAGACTCTGTACCATTTCCTAACCGACTCAAGCCAGCAAAAGAGAGCAAGAAATTCATGGAGATCTACAACATGTTGAAGAGCATGAGTGTAAACTTATCACTGTTTGATGTGATCAAGGCAATGCCGGGATACGTAAGAATTTTCAATGAACTGGCATCAAAGGAGAGGAAGCTAGAGGCAAACGAGAAAATAGTGTTTTCAAAAGAAGTGAGTGCGGTTTGCCACTAACCACTACCACCGAAAGTGGGTGACCCAGGGAGTTTTTGCATCACTATAACTCTTGGGGAGGGGCAAAAAGCTAGAGGAATGCTCGATTTAGGGGCAGGGATCAACTTGATGCCCTACACCCTTAACAAACACTTCAACCTTGGGGAGATGAAACCAATGAGCCCAAGACTTCAGTTGGCCGACCGATCAGTGCGACATCCTCTTGGAGTAGTCGAAGACGTTTTAGTAGAAGTCGGTACCTTAGTAGTCCCTGTGGACTTTTTGATATTAGACGTCGGATAAATTGCAAAATCGAGCAAGGGGCACACAATTCTTCTTTGTATACCCTTCATGGAAACATCACATACCTTGATAGATGTGGGCCGAGGAAAAATGACACTTTCAGTGTTTCATGAATCGATCACGTTCTCACTTAAAGACATTCAAAGAATTCCTTCACATTCAATAGATCTCGGTTGTTCTTATCTCGATTCAGTGGATCAATGTGTGAGAGAATTGCTCGGCATCACACCTTTCGAGGAATGGAACATCGAGGACGATGATTCTAATATGGAGGAGGTGGTCGACTTATTTGAGATTGACGAGGAACACGTGAGCGAAATGTCTATTCAACCTGTGTTAGAACCTAAAATGGATTTGAACCACTTTTGAGCCACCTCAAGTATGTTTTTCTCGAAGACAACAAGAGAAAACCCGTGATAGTTTTTGCCGAACTAGCCGATCATGAAGAAAAAAAATTGATAGAGGTACTTAAAAAGTACAAACAAGAAATTGGGTGGAGCATCGGAGATATTAGAGGAATAAGTCCGGTGATATGCATGCATCGGATCGAGTTAGAAGAAGGAGCCAAACCAATAAGGGAGGGACAAATACGCTTGAACCCAATACTTCAGGAGGTAGTTAAAAAAGAAAATTTTAAACTCATCGAATAAGGAATTATCTAACCGTATCCAATAGTGAGTGGGTCAGACCAGCGCACGTCGTTCCAAAGAAAGGAGGCATACCAATTGTGGAAATTGAGAAGGGAGAGGTTGTTCCAACACGCTTAACCACCGGGTGGCACATGTGCATTGATTACCGAAAACTTAATGTAACAACAAGAAAGGATCACTTCTCACTTTTATTCATGGATCAAATGCTCGATAAACTGGCAGGGCACGAATACTATTGCTTTTTGGATGGACTTTCAGGTTATTATCAAATAGCAATAGCTCCGGAAGATCGGAAGAAAACTACGTTTATGTGTCCTTTTGGAACGTATGCTTACCGGAGGATGCTATTCGGATTATGCAACGCACCAGCACATTTCCAGCAATGCATGCTATCCATCTTCACTGAGTTCATTGACGACTTCCTCGAAGTCCTCATGGATGATTTTTTGGTATATGGCTCATCTTTCTCTCATTGCTTAAATAGTTTATCCAAAGTACTTGAAAGATGTGTAGAGTCTTGTTTGACGTTAAGTTGGTAGAAATTAACCTTGTAAGGCCCTTACCTGGTAGCATCCAGCTTTCCCTTTGCTTTTCCTAAGTCATATCTGCAAAGAACCAGATCTCCCACTTGGGAATGCCTCTTGCTTACAGATTTATCATAGGCTGCTTTGACTCGCCCCCTAACGTGTTCCATTCTTACGGCAGCCCTTTCCCTTTTTTTCTCTACCAAATCCAGGGCCTCTTGTATCAATAGCTCATTTTGCTCCTCATTATAGTTCTGAACTCTATGGGTTTCCATACTGATCTCCGCAGTGACCACAACATCCATGCCATACACCAGACTAAGTGGCATTTCTCTAGTGCTCTCTTTGAAGTTAGTTCGATATGCCCATAGGATTGAACTAAGCTCCTCTACCCATTTTCTCCTGATTTTTCTAATCTTGATTTAATTCCTTGAACTAAAATGCGATTGGTCACCTCAACCTGGCCATTGGCTTGCGGATGGTAAACAGATGTGAAATGTTGATCTATCTTCATCTCAGTACACCAAGCTTGAATCCAAGCTCCCATGAATTCGGTGCCATTATCTGATACCAAAATCCTTGGGATTCTAATTTGGCACACTATGTTTTTCCACAAAAAACCCATTACCGCATCTTCTGTAATTTTTGCTAAGGCCTCAGCATCCACCCATTTGCTGAAATAATCGATGGCCACGATCAGGAATTTCTTTTGGGATGGAGCTATGGGAATGTTCCTACTAGGTCTATCCCCCACTTTGCAAACGGGCAAGGGGAGCTCATTGTCATGAGCTCTTCCGCAGGCCGATGTATTAGTGGTGCGATCTTCCACAAACCAAACCAAATATTCCCACTCTCAAATACTCCGATCTTCCTGGCAATAAACCTGTCCTGCACCCAAAAATATATTAGAAAGGACCACCAGAGGATTTCCGGTGGAAACCTCTCCGATGCTAAAGTCAGTTAAACGTGTTTGTATATTTCAGTGGGCAATGAAATGAATGCGCAAGAATGTCATACCTCTCTCAGCCTTGGGGCTGAGATATTTATAATTTTCCCCAGTGGGGACCTCCTCCGGGATCTCAGAAACAGAATCCGCAAATCTCGGGCCGTTATGCAAATAATCACGACAAGTGGTCCCAACTATTCCCTACTGGAAAGCCAGATTGCCTGATCTCCCATAAGCCTGTCCTCCTATAATTATTCTCTGAGGGTTCGGATCAGATCAGGATATTTCTCCTGCCTCTAGGCTTCTTGACCTTAATCTCATCCGAGAATTTAAGTCTGATCAGGATTATCCTGGGTTAGGGCAATTCCTTCAACTCGCCTCAATTTATTTTTCCTGACCTCCTCTGGGAAAGTCAGCTCAGGACATTCACAAGGGCACGACATGTCAGCCTACTGGGCACTTTCTTAGTGATCCTAAACCAGGTATAACCGAATCTAAGTCTCCTTATTCAGGTCATATCATTTCTTATGAATCGTTTATGGTTAAGTTCATGTGAGCAATTTGGTGACGAATGTTTTATGATAATTTAGTGATTCGTATCATTCCAATTTGAATAATTGGTGTGGTTTGTTTTAATTAAAATTATGTTTGGATATTGTTTAGTGAAAGCATATCAACTGTTTGATGAATTGTTTGAATGAGATTTGGTGGAACGGTCTTTAGATCAAGCAATAATAATTATTGTTGAGTTTGTGAATCGATTAAACTATCTTTGCGAAGAGGTTGACGCCCTCGAAGCAAGATAGGTTATTGAGTTTTTCTTAAAATTAAGTTCTTTCGAGATTTTCGAAACAAAACCTCTTTGATCGTGTGTTTAGTATTAGAATTTGTATCTTAATAAACATCGTTGACTTTGTATTTCCACTCCTCGAGAGATCGACCCGAGTTAACTTGCCAGTTTACAAGTGATCCCGTTCTCTTGCGGGCGAGCTAAAACCTTTCAAACGTAGACGCGCGTTTTCTTAACTTGGATTTTTAATATTGAAAGGAACACAAAAAGTCTCGACTCAACTAAATGGAAAAAAAAATCATAATGTGATTTTACAATTTGTCTTGTTAGCACCTTTTTTTTTTTTGGCTTAGTTTAGTGTTGCGCTTTCTTTTTCTTTTGAAAGTTCAGGTAACAAATTTTAAAGGAATTTGGAAAATCACTACTTATATTATATTATATTATATTATATTATAGGAACTTCTACGGTGCCGTGAGGGCACCATTCTTCACTTAATCACAGCCATTGGATTAAGAGTTGGTTACAAATATTGGTAAATAGATGGATGTAACTGCAAGGGGGTAGGAGCATGGTGCCTTCACGGCACCGTACACATTTTCTATATTATATTATATTATATTATATCTTATATCTTATTATTTATTTTATGCATGATGGATCTGAATTCGTAAAAGGATAATTACTATTAGATACATGTACTATACATGTTTTTAGTTTTTAGTACTTGACTTTTTTAACGAGGTAACTTAAAGACGTATATTAACATAGATAATGTACTATTTTTTCTTCATTAGGATTTTTTTTCCCACTGGGTTTTTCCTAATAAGGTTTGAACGAGGCATATTCATGATAAGATGAGGACTAAAGAAGAAAGGCAAAGACTTGCGTTAGGCCAGATTGACGGGTCATGACCTGTTAGGCCATCTGACCCGATACTCTAATGTATTGGTTTTTCAACTATGATGTATTGGTTTTTGTACTCAAAAGTATTGTTTTTTCATAAATATCTGACCCGTATTATGATGTATTAGTTTTTTTATTATTATTATGATGTATTGACTTTTTACTATAATGTATTGGTTTTTGTACTATAATGTAGTGGTATAAAATTTTGGCCTAACGGATGATCCGTTAGTCCAGCCTGACAAGAGTGTTGCCCAAGAAGAAATTAGTACAGTTCCTCAAATATATGAAATAAGATGGAGTAGTTGTACTCTTATTCCTTCGATCAAAATTTTCCACGGGGTTTTCTTGACAAGGTTTTAATGAGACAACACATGATCACTCCTACAAGAATGATTAATATGAGTTGGGGAGTGAACTCAATTTTTATAATATACGGATTTGTACTTTTGGTACATTGAGCAACTTGGTGGTGAAGTATTCTCCCTGTAGGAAGTCATACATAACAAAAATCGCTTCTAAATTTTAAGCAGCCCAGGGGGATATGGAAGCAGTTCTTATCAAAACTACCTCTAAAATAATTATTTTATATTTGTTGAATAACTTGTATGATTTCTTATCTATAAAATTTATTGAGTAATATTTAGAAATTAATATTATTTTACTTTTTTATTTCTTTCTTTAGATGACTTCATATTTTTTCCCGAGTTATTTTATTATTTTAAAATTTTGTAAGTTCTTTTTTATTGTTTGAGTTTTATTAAACAACTACTAACATTTATTTATAATTTATTATATTTTTTCCGATGTTATAATTTGATAAGACTTTTTATATTATTATTTTTATAGTACTTATCGTATTTAAGTTATAATAATTAGTAAATAGAATTTAAGATAAGATAAAATAAATCTCGAAATATTTTAACATCGGATAAAAAATATAATATATTATAACTAGATTTTAGATAAAGATTCAAAAAGAAAAAAAAATATTTGTGTACATTGTAATATAATAAAATAACTATTAAAAAAAGAAGAAGAAGTCTCCTGAAGAAATAAATTAAGTTTCTAAATAATTATTAGATAATCTGAATAATTAAATAAATTAGAAGATTTATAAGAAAATATAAAATTCTAGATTAAGGATACATATATATACACCATTTAATGAAATTCACAAGAATCTGCAAAAAGTTGAGACATTTGAATTCTATATAATCCATAGATTTTCAAAAGCGGACACCTAAATTTTGTGAAGATCATAAGATTTTAGATTGAGAATATTTGGAATTGTATAGGTTTTTAATGGGATAGCTCATACATGATATAGTTACATCACCATCATTTTTCAAATAATTATTTTACTCTTTTTATCCTATTTAAGTTAAAGACATCCCATTTCAAATAAATTACAACTTACACTATCTAAAATGCCCTTAAAAGTAAGAAAAAATCTAATCAATATTTTATTATTGATGTGTTTGTCCACACACACACACACACACACACACACACACACACACACACACACACACACATATATATATATATATATATATATTAATGATGGATAAAGAAGATTATGTTGAATTCCTGAATTATTGATGTAATAAATCGAAGTTGTTAACAAAATTTGGTAATTAAAAGAAGAAAAAAAACATGTCATGGTATTGAAATTTATCAAGGTTAGTCACGTAGTACGAAGTTTTGATATGATTAGTATGAAATTTAATATTATTAGTATGCAATTTCACAAGTGTAGTTGAGAGTTATTGGTAATATGAGATTTAATAAGATTAGTGTTAAATCCAATACGATTGTACGAAAAAATAGAATGATGAAATAAGAATTCGATTGTTTTAGTACGAAATTCAGTGAATACGTATGGAATTATAAAGTAGTGTGTAATTTGACGAAATATTATAAAGTTCAATCGCAATCCAACGACGATGTAGCGTGATATTCGACAAAACCCGGCGACTGATGGTGACAATACGAAGGTCATTATAATATTTAAAAATTTTATTTAATTTAAATATATAAGGAAGAAAATAAGTTGAAAGAAAATTAATTATGAAATTATGGAATAAAGGTAATTAGTACTCTTAGGTAATGGTTAGATTAAATGAAAAGTTTGATAGATTAAATGGGAAATTTTGTTTTTATCGGAGTTTTTGGGATAATTTTTTTTTCTAATTAAGCATATGGGAATTGCCTCATTTTAAAATACACTCAATTCCATATTGAGAGCACCCCGTTGCTTTTGTAACTATATTGCAGTACATTATGGAAATTGCATTTCCGGTCCTACATAATTAGTACATAGTATTTCATGAGCGGGTGAGCTAGAAGCTGGAGGCAAGGTTGAAAGACTGTATTGAAGCCAAGAAAGCGGCTGGAAACAGCTATGAAAAGGCTGTTGGTATGCCAATACACGAAGAGCTGGTAGTTAATCGGTTTTCTAAAGTGTTAGGGTTTAAGAGAAGATTCTCACCGCCTCGACTCCTGAATTTGATAAATAAAACGTAATAAGAATTTTAATTCATCTAAATATTAAAAAACAAATTGAGAGAGATAATAAAAATATTTATATGTTTCAAGAAAAAAATAAAATATTATTTTATTGTATAAATAATTTACTTGTTTTATATGTTTTTGAAAATTATCACATTCAAAGTTTAAATATTTATGATTTTTTAGTTTTTTTAGTTAATACCACTATATTTCAATAATATATATATATATATATATCGTACCCGTATTCTTAAAATATCAACAAATGACATATCTCTGTACCCGTATCGTATCGTACCAGTGTTCCGTACCCGTATTAGTGCTTCATAGATGGGAAAATTTCATTTTTGGTACATTATGTTGGCCACTTTCCACGAACGGTACATGATGTTAGCCAGCATCAAATCACGTCTCCTAAGTTGGCAAATTCATCAAATAAGGTACATCTTTATCACGTTCGGGCCCAAATGCTGACGTGGCAGGATTATCTAGGTTTTTATCATTTTTTATTTACTTTTAAATATTAAATGGAGAGAATAAGTCCTTTTTGCCCTTCTTAGTTTTTTTTCCATTTATTTCTTTCTTTCTTTCCAGAATGTGAACGGCGTATGTTGATATGGTGATGCCCACCCAGACACACCGCCAACACCGCAGATTGCCCGCCGCCAGGAGCCTTGATATGGTGATGCCCGGAAAACAGAGAAGATTTCAGACCCGTACATTTTTGGCAGCATACCATTCAGTTCAATCGAAATTCGGCAAATCCAACCCCGTCGATTCATATATCTGCTCGCCAACACTAACGCGTAAACCCTCGACCAATAAAGGTGTTTATATGAAAGCGTAATTTCCTTTTCAGACACCCAAACAACTTGAGATTTGTGCATTTCCCATTCCGATTTCCAGTTGCATTTTTGGGGGTTTCACTTTTCTCACACTAAAACACACACACACACACTCACACACAGACAACTAATTGGCAGCTAAGATGTCGTTATTCGATGTGGCGTTTGTGGACACCGAGCTCTCAAAGATGATGAAGATCTTCGGTCTCCATCTATGGGGGGCGATTGGAATAATCGTTGGGGTAATTATCGTGCTCATCCTCTTCCTATTGTCCCTCTGCGTCACCGCCTCACGCCGTCGCAGCAGCGGCAAGGGTAAATTCCACTGCCTGGCAAAGACCACCGCCACCGGCAGTTTTCTTCCGCCGTCTCCAAGGAGATCCAGGAGATCGTCCACGACTCCTCCGCCGCTGATCGTCGTCCAATTGTGGTATAGCGTCTGGGCGGTGTGTCTGGGTGGGCATCACCATATCAATACACAGTTCACATTCTAGAAAGAAAGAAAGAAAGAAATGGAAAAAAAACTAAGAAGGACAAAAAGGACTTATTCTCTCCATTTAATATTTAAAATTAAATGAAAAATGATACAAAACTAAATAATCCTGCCACATTAGCATTTGGGCCCGAACGTGATTAAAATGTACCTTATTTGATGAATTTGACAACTTGGGAGACGTGATTTGATGCTGGCCAACATCACGTACCTTTCGTGGAAAATGGCCAACATAATGTACCAAATATGAAAATTTCCCCTTCATAGATGGTCAGTAAGGTAATTTACCTATTTCTTATTAGAGTATGCTCAATGGCTTTCATTTGGAGCATTGAGAATCCAGTCACTGCATTCAAATGCTCCAGCGTGTGGTAATTGGCAACGGTAATGTGTGAGGCCTGCGGACAAATGACAGTCCCGCGCAGGTATTTTTTGCCCGTGATAATACTGGGTTTTTTTTCTTCCTTTTTTAGATGATCACAATTGAACTGGGGAGATTAAATGGTCAGAATTAATCCCAGTTTTAAATTCTTATTATTAATTCAGAAAAAAAAAAATCAGAAATATTTTTTGAAGAAAAAAAAAAGCAGATTATTTAAAATTTATAATTTTGTAATTTGAAAAATAAATACAATAATTAATCAAATTGAAGAATGACAAAAAAGATCTAGAAAAGAATTATAATCCTTTTTTTTTTTTTTAAAGTGTAAATAAAAAGAAGAGTTTTATAATTTATAATTTTGTAATTAAAAAGGTAAAATACAATAATTTATTAATTCGAAAAAAGTAATAGAAAAAAAATTGAGATTTCTAAGTAAATCTAACTATTTTAATAAAAAGATATTTTGTAATGGTTTTAATAATTTAATTAATTTTAAGATTTTTAATTATTTTTATTGTTCTCAACATTTTCTTTATCATTTTTACTAAAAACGGAAAAAGTTGAATAAATATAATAATTTATGTTACTTTGACTCAACCATCCAACTTTACCATTGAACTTGCTGACATCACACAACACTCATCCAATCCATTGTTTACATCACTTCATCTCAACTATGTATTTTAGTATTGTACATGCTCTTAGCATAAAAGAATTACACGGATCAACCTTTTTTTTCGGTCAATGTGGTCGAAGTCCAGTGCACCGTTCATAACAAATTATTGGTACACCTAAATGTATGTTATACTATACACTCAGAGTAATATTTATATCTATCATGTAAATGTTCATCTCTATTATGATAAATATTAATAAATGTATTTTATCATAATCGTCTTCAACATGATTAAACATCAATCTTTGTGTGATAGATATACATATTTCATACTGGAGATGAGGTACGATCAACCGTAGAAATATATATTATTATAAATATTTATCTGCATAATGATAAATGTTCATCTCCCTTGCACGCGGGGTGTGCGGTATAGCTTACACAATCACTACTACAGAAACAGCTTTCTAAGGCTGTTAATTAAAGGCGGTTCTCTGAAAACTGCCTTAAAAATACTTTTAACGGCGGTTGTGGCTAAAATCGCCGTTAAAAAGGTAATTTTACGTCGGTTCCCTCAGAATCGACGTTAAAATTGGATATCAGCTGATTTTAACGGCAGTTCACTATGAACCACCGTAAAAGTGACCCATTTTACGGCGGTTTTTTAACAACCGCCGTAAAAATTGGAGGCCAGTTTAATTTAACATCGGTTCACAAACAACCGCCGTAAAAACTTAGACATTCTACGGCGGGTATGTGATAATAGCCGTAAAACTCGCACATTATACGGCGGTTATATAAGAACCGCCATAAAAAGTAGCCCGCCATATCATCGATCCTCGTCTTGCTCAAGCAAGTTATTTCAGCCGTTGATCTGTATCTCATCCGACGATCTGTATTAAATATTAAACTAAAAAAATAATAAATATTAAACTAAAGAAATGATAAATATAAATTAAAAAATTCAGCCCCCTTTTCGRTCAAAAACAATTCGAAGCGCATTTTCACTCTCTCCTCCATTTCTCGTTCAATTTCACTCCGCCGCAATGGATCTGGTGGCCGAAGAGCTCCAATTCCTCAGCATCCCCGACATCCTCAAGGAATCAATCTCAATCCCCAAACAATCCCCCAAAACCTTCTACCTCATAACCCTAACCCTAATTTTCCCCCTTTCCGAAGAGGTGGTGGGCCCTTCAGCGGCRTCRGCGGTGGCRGCCRTGGTGGCRCTTCACCTTAAGGACGCAATGAGTTGGTGGGACGTAGTGAACGAGTCGCCCGTTTGGCAGGATCGTATACTCCATATCCTCGCCGCGCTTTATGGAATCGTTGYCGTTGTTTCTTATGTAATTATTTGTTGCGATTCGATTTTTATTATTTTTGTTAGGTCTTTTTTAGATTTTTTAATTGTCTCAACCTTCCGTAAGATTTAGGTATTTTTTAGATTTTGTTTTTGTTTCATTTTTCTTTTTTTTTTCTTTTTTCTCTTTTTGGTCGATTTTGCGGCAATGGATACAGCGGGGACTCACGGGCAAACATTCGATCAAACGAAGATTAATTAGGACAATTAAGCTTCATATATTTGTTCCCTATTTTTGCGTTATTACTTTTATAATTGATAAATCTATGTGAAGGATTTGAAATTCAATTTTTGAGATTCATTTTCTGCTGATGATATTATCTGTGGATCGAAACGCATGTTAAGTAATTGATAACTGCATCAAAATGATTGCATTTATTACTTTTTTATGAGCTTTGATAATGTGACGGATATTGTTGTTGGTTCAGGTCAATGTCTATGTGAGATCTTTTTTTTCAATTTGTTGCCATTTTGAAGTTTATTTTTGCAATTTTCATTTGTTTCTTCTTAAGTTACGATTCCAGATAGATTAATATAGTTGATGGAGTTTCAAGTTAGAAAAGGAGATGGTTACTTGGCTGCTTGAATGTTGAATAATACAAAAACTAAATAATAATAATAATAATAATAATAATAATAATAATAATAATAATAATAATAATAATAATTGAAGAGTTTTCAGTTATTGAGTTGCCTGTATTATTATTATTGCAGCTGGGTAGTAACAAATAATTGGGATTTGTTTAAGTTCAAATTCTATTGTTATGTAATTTCAAATTCTTTTTTTACACATCTTGCTATTTCCCCCAATTATTATTGCAGCTGGGTGGTAACAAGTAATTGGAGTTTATTTTTTTTTCCGAATTCTACTGTTATGTAAGTTTTTAAAATTATTTTTAATTTATTCGTATTGTTAAACTAAAGGATTACACTATTATGCTATTATGCATTCATCTAACTGTAACTTGGTTTACTCCTGATTTTGACTAATGCCGCAACTTTCAGCGCCCRAGGACATTCTMATTATGGATGAAGTTGATGGTATGTAGGYTGGAGATAAGGGTGGAATAGCTGATCTTATTTATAGCATCAAAATCTCAAGAATTTCTATAATATGCATCTTTAATGACCGTTATAGCCATAAACTCAAGAGCCTTCTAAACCACTGCTTCCTGCTTAGCTTTCAGAAGCCAACAAAGCARCATGTCTCTTATGATTTTAYTTATCTTACATGTAGACGATTGGAAGAGAGAGAGGGAGAGTAAATGCATCCAAAATATTCTTAAATTGTGGAGATTTTTTCTGATTGTGTTGTATTAATGTGACTTTTGAGATGGCTCTCTGAGCACTAAAGGAACATACAAGAGTTAATGTAATCTGACCTTCATTTAAATTGATTATATTTTTGTTCACAGCTAAATGGAATAACATGTGATGAAATTCACTTTGTGGTGCACATTTTTTGGTTGGTCAATAATTTATCTTTATGGCTGTGACAGATCACTAAAAGGTTATTATATATTTGCAAAAGCAGAAGGCCTTCATGTTAATAAGGTGCACACTTTCAGGATTTATATATTTCTTTTCTTTCTTTCCCCTATTATCATGCTATGTTATTTGTTATTGTTGCCTTTCGCTTGTATATTCACACAACTAATTGGGATGGTTTCTGATTATAGATTGCGCTTGAGGAACTCATAGAGAGGGCAAATGGAGATATTCGTATGGCCATCAACCACCTACAGTATATGAGTCTCTCTATGTCAGTTATTAAATTCGATGACATCAAAGAACGGCTTCAAAACAGTTCAAAGGATGAAGATATTACCCCTTTTTACTTCTGTTGATAAGTATGCATGTCTGAATATGGCTAATTCAATCATGTTCATTGTTAAATGGTCCATAAGTTAGTTTCTTATTGGAATGTGCTAGCAAATGAGGTTACATTTTCTTCGTTTAGGATTTTTTGGCTTCATGTTCAATGTTGGGAAGTTGCGAATAGATGAGAGAATTGGACTTAGCATGAGTGACCCTGATATGGTTCCTCTTCTTATCCAGGTATGGTTGGCTAATATGAAAAACTATTACTCAAAAGATTGATAGGTAGGAGGATAATGATAAGATTGTTCCTTAATTAGTAATTTCATGCAATGAAAAACCCCTTTGGTTTCAGGAAAACTATATCAATTATAGGCCAAGTTCAGCTGGTAAAGATGATAATGCAATAAAAACGATAAAAGAAAATTAAACTAAAGGATCAGTTTCTAGAGTAATGGAATTTCCTGCAAAGATAATTATGGCACAGGTCTTTTTTTGGTTGTTAATTAATCAAGGTCTGTGCTCGTACAGGTTTGGAAATACAACTTACTTGTTCATCTCTGTGGCCTTCATCCAGATGCTCAAAGCCCTAAGTATGGTGATATATTTTATGCAACATATCTTTAAACCTCGATCCTCAAGAAATTTATTGATCAGATCTTTTATATCTATATTGGTGGTAGTGCCGGTGGCTACTTTTCTCATGGTTGTTATCTGTGGAATCGACAAATTAAGATGCGATTTATTTCTGAACATGCTCTTGGTTGGTTTTGGTGTTGTAATATCTTCATATGGAGAAATTCATTTCAACGTAGTGGGCACACTTTATCAAGTTACTGGAATATTTTCCGAGGCTCTTAGGTTGGTTCTAACTCAAGTTCTACTCCAAAAGAAGGGATTAACGCTTAATCCTATCACAAGCTTATATTACTTTGCTCCGTGCGGGTATTTTTTTTCCTCGTTATGAAATTCACATACACATGCACCAAGTGTAGTTGTATACTGATTATTTAAGCGTAATTGTCCATTTCTGGTGGAGAATAAAATATTGTGCTGATTGGATATAATATATATTTATTACGATATGGGTGGACATTTTATACCAAATCTGGTAAAAGAAACTAGTCCCAATTAAAATGGTTTAATTACAAGAACATACATTTTTGGATTCTCAAATTTAATTTGTTAATTGGATAAATTAATGTAGGTAAGGTTCTGTATTCGGCATCTCATGGTGGGTCAGTAGAGGCTGAGCCGGTGAAGGAGAAGAAGAGATCCGAGGACCCCGAGCCGATGGAGGTGGTAAACGACGAGGAGAAGGAGAAAAAGAATAGGAAAGCATGCACAGTGCTTCTATGTAACTAGTTTTGGGCTTTTATAATTTCTAGTTGATATACTTTGGAAAATTGATATTGATTTCTGATTAGGGACTTAACGGTTTTGATTATTGAGATAAATTCAAGAAGCTTGTGTGCACTTTCTACACTTATGAATTGCACTATTGTACTTGTTTAGAATTCAATAATAATTTACAGCATTTTCAGGTATTAATCCAATGTTCCGGTATCGAAGTAGATTAATTTTTTTTTTAATTTTTGTACTACTTTCTAGAAGGTACTTTTTAAGAACCGTTGTAAAATATCCGTTTTGAAAACATACTTTGTAGAAGGTATTTTTCAATAACCGCCGTAGAATCCACCGCCGTTGTTCTTTTCGGCGGTTCTTAAAACCGCCGTAAAAAGTATCCACTTTCTACGGCGGTTCAATAAAAAACCGCCGTAAGAAAGCCTCCAACTTTCTACGGCGGTTTTTCTAATTTACGGCGGTGGATTTAAAGGCGGTTCAAAAATCGCCGTTAAAAGTCTCACAGAACCGCCTTTAAAACTGTTTTCTGCAGTAGTGAATGGAGTACGTAATAATGGATGACTATTCAAGGAATTGGATGTCAAATTATCATGTACATTCGGGTGTAAGTTGTACCATGTAATTTGGGTGAGAAGTATATCTTCAATGTGAAGAATGTTCATCTTCATTAAAATAATGTTATAATTATTGTGATAAATTTCCATCTTTACTGTGATAAATGTACATTTATGAACATGTAACAGCATAAAATTGTCCATAGCTATGATAAAAATGTTCATCTATGTTTTGATAAATGTTCCTCTCCAATGTTATTAAGTTAATATCCATCATGATAAATGTCAATTTTTATAAATGTGTGTGTGTGTGTGTGTGTATCTGTGTGCTAGTGTATTACTCATCTCAATTATGATAAATTCAATTTCAGTGTGACAAAATATACAATTTTCATAATATAAATGCACGCGTAAAAGAGGTACAGTCAATCATATAAATATACATCCCCATTGTATTAATGTTCATTTTTGAATGTACGGTATAACGTATACTCATGTGTACGTAAAAATGGCTGGAATTTGGTCTATTTGGCTTCCACAAGTACATATAAGCACGTGTCAATTATCCAATAGGATGAAATATGAAGCTGATATTATATAAACGGAAGAGACATTTACAATTAGATATATGTAGTACACATTTTGCGTTTTTAATACATAAACGTATTTTTGATGTGAGTTTAGTACATATAGTATACGAATTCACACTTTTTGTACCTAGGGCAGTCCGGTGATAAAATTTCTCCTTAGACGAGGTGGTTCATAACAAAAATCACCTCTAAAATTTTTTGGCAACCCGGGAGTAGAATATTCTTAGTGGAGGTGGTTCATAAAAAAACCGTATCTAAAAATATGATTTTATTTTTTAATAAAATTTCTAATTTTTCTAATGTTTAGATTTATTGAACAATTATTTAGAAATAAAATATTATTTAATTTATTGATTTCTTTAGGTGACTGCATATCTTTTTAGTTAATTTATTATTTTACAATGTTTTCAAGTTTTTTTTTTAATTATAGGATTATTATACAACTATTTAACATTTAGTTACAATTTAGATATAACTATTAAAATTTTGAGATTTATTTTATATTATCTTATAACCTTTTTTTCTTTTCAAAGTTTGTTTAAAAATTATTATAATTTAATTATAAAATTCTTTCAATAAATATTTACAAACTTCTAAAAAACTCATCCATTTTACATTTTAAAAACTTCTAATATTTCCAGGCAATATGTATTTCTATTTCTATTTTGAACTCAAAGCAAAACCTTCCTACAAATAGAACCACAATTACCAAATTGCCTTCACTCTAATTCCGAAACACCAGAGATAATTTTAAATTCATCTGATCACGTTCTCGAGAATGGAGAATTAATATAATAATATGTGTTTAAATTATAAAATTATTAAATAAATCTTAAAATGAAAATTCAAATATAAAAATAAAATATATTGTAAGATAATATAAAATAAATGTCAAAATATTTTAACATCGAATAAAAAGAATTATGTTTTAACTAAGTGTTAAATAGTTATTTCATAAAAACAATTAAACATTTTAAAATAATAAAATACTCAGAAAAAAGTATGGAGTTACTTAAATAAATAAATAAATAAAATAATATTTTATTTCTAAATAATTATTCAATAGATTTAAAAATTAAAAAAATCAATAAAAATATAAAATATTTTTGAAGCGATTTTGTTAAGAGCCATATCATCTGTGACGAATAGTATACCCCGAGCTACCCATAATTTTAAGAAGCGATTTATTTTATGAAACACTTCCTCTGAAGAGAATATTCAATAATAGTACGAGATACAAAATATACAAATTCGTATACTATATATATTGAGTTCACTTAAAAAATATATTAGATAATAGAAACGCACAACACGATTATATTAATGGTACCTAATAATTATCCCTGAATGGAATGAGATCACATTTCCTTGTTTTTCAATGTTGTATTAAAGTAAATAGTTTCCGCAAATAACTTATCATCGTATATTTATATCTCATCCAAAAACCATGAGATTCGAATTACATATTTATAAGAATGGAGAATTTAAACTGTAAATTCTCGACATTAACCACTTCATTGTAGTATCTGATATAACTATTAACCCTCAACATCCCGAATACGTCCACAAATCGTAGATATTGGTCGCCCAAACATTAAATAAATGAATTAATAGATCTTTATCTGTTTAGACTCCACAATCTGCTTTTTATCACCCAGTCGGTGCTTCTTTATCCAAAGTGTCTCTTTTTATTTTTTTCCTTTGTGTAAAACTTTTATTATATCTTCCCATTTTAACCAAAAAAAAAAAAAAACACATACTTTTGGCTCAACTCTCTCTTTGACAGCCTAATTAATCGAACCTTCTCGACCAAGGAACTGTTTTCCTAGTAAGGACAGATAAGCATTGTCTCATGTCTCATATTCTATCAACTTGTTAAAGTCGCAAACTTTTGAAATATTTATTCCTAACCCTAATCAATACAAACACCATTAAAACAGACTAATCAAAGGCCTAGTCTTTCAAACTTCCCATCCATATAAACCCACCCCTTCATCTCCTAGACCCTCATAAATATATCCTTTTCTAACAATTCATCGCTCTTACAGAATGGTTACCACGAAAAACACTAGATTTCAAGGTATATGCTGCTGGTTATTCTGTGTGTTTACTATTCTCGGTTTGGCTGGCGTGGTTGCATGGCTAAGCCTAACTCCCAAAAACCCTAATTTCAGAATTTCAAACGCACACTTTCCTGTTCAAGATTCCAGGAACCAATCGTCTCTTCGCAACGCATCAATCCCGGTTCCAAACAACTCCATAATTTTCGATCTCCAGGTTTTTAATCCAAACAAGCGTATGGGGATTTATTACAGCGTCGTCAACTTGGAATTGTACGGCGGTGATGGAGCCGTTGTTGGGACGAATTCCACTCCGGGTTTTTATCAAGGGTACAAGAATAATACAATGTTACAAGTAGTGATCAATGCCGGTCGAGGATTTTCGCAACGTTTTAATGGTGGAGATGTGGATTTTACTGTTAGGGTCGAAACGGATGTTGTGTTTCGGATTATCAAATGGAAGACAAAGGCGCGTCGGGCTGTGTATGAAGAACGATTCAGTAAGGTGAAAATCGGTCTTAATGGGACTGTCTCAGGAGGAGATTATGCAGAGATGCAGAATGCGACAAAAGTGAAAATCAAGATTTGAGATGTTGATACATTTAGGTAGTTTTAGAGTCAGATTTTGTGCTTCAATTTCTTCTTTCTTTCCTTTTTTCTTATCTTTTGCTTCCTTCTCTCTATCTCTATTTTATTTTTTTAAATTTTTTTTCGGGTGTGTTTGTGTGAAAGTGTACAAATGAGGTATGATGCTAAGGCAGAGATGTAATATATATCAGAAATATACTATCGTAACACTTGAAAATCAACAGTTGCTTAACATTTCAATATAAACCAAAATAAACACTCGTTTTCAGATTTGAAAAAACCCACCGATTTCTCAGTTGCAATTAACTGATTAACGTCCCCTGAGATGGCAAAGTCAAGTTATGTGTTGCCAAAATTCATCTTTTTGTGTTGCCAAAATTCCTTTGAAATTTGGCGAGTACTAACGACTTGCTTTCGCCAATCATGAATAGGCACCTTCAATGACAAGTATTATAAAAACTTTCTAATCAGAAGCACATTTAATAATAAATATCTAAAGAAGTTAATTGAAAATCTGAATCCGCCTACTGTATCCTCATTGCTCAAATTTACTACTAGCAGAAAAAAAAAATGAAATTGAATAAAATTCTTACAGCAGGAAAGCCTCCATAATCCCCGGCTTCATTGATGTTCTTAGTGACACAGCTATTAGCAGCTAATCTGACCTGGCATCTCCATTGATATTACCATTGTTACGGATCAAAAATATATTAAACGTAATATCAGAAAGCAAAAAAATTGATATTACCCAGAAGTAAAGTAATAATCCAAATCACACCTTTGATGTTATGCAGACATGATCACGGATCGAAACTCTGCCTCCTAACGTTACATAATCTCCTATCCTGAAATCAAACATGAACTTGTAATGTCTAAACAAATAATGAGTAAATCAGAAAAATAAAAATAAAACGCATACGTCACTGAACCGGCAATCCCAACTTGCCCACATAACATGCAATTTTTTCCGATCTCCACGTTGTGACCTATCTACAAAACAAGGCACACAAAAACAACGCTCACCACAAGAATAATTATAAAATGCGAAAACAAAATAAAATTATACACACCTGTACCAAATTATCGATCTTGGTATGATCCCCAACTTTTGTATCTCTCCAACTACAGGGACAAGAATGTCAAATTAACACTATATAAGATACACTCTCGGTCCCACAAAGATAGATCATAGTTACTTCGCACATATTAAGAAAATGCTGGTAATATAGTTAAAACTGTTGCATTATCCTTTTATGCCCCTATGAATAATTAATTGTTTATTCATTGTTTCCGGTAAAAGTCAATATAAGTAAATGGACTGGTGTGATTTTCGAATAGGGTATAGATCGAAATGAAAAGTTAACTACATACTAAATATAACAACAATCCTATCTTTGTGTGACAGATGAAATAGTAACGTGGTCAGTTTATAAAGTCATCAGATATATCACCTGCCCCTGTCAATGCATGTATTTGCACCAATTTCAACGTGATTGCCTATCCGTGCTTTCAAAATCTGAATATGAAGAAGGAAACAGCATGCAAAATCCATGTCATTAATAGACAAAATACAAATCATAGGAAAACATAATTCAATACTAACTTGAGGCTTCTTAACCATGAGCCCTTGTTCGTCAATGAAAAATCCAAAACCTACAAACCAAGACAAGATGAATCCACTTAGATTATATATAAGCAAATCAAGATAATAATGAATCAGAAAGTGTAATATTTTGCACAGGGCTTACCATCTTGACCAATGCAGACCCCATGATGAATAATGCAAGAATCGCCAATCGTGCAATTACTGAGCACAGCATTGTAACTGGAGAAAGATTTGTTGACCGAGTCAAAAGGCAACACCGGGGAAAAAATAAATAATAACAATTGTCTCGAAAACGCATAAACGAATTTACCCTGTTCTTGTTGATTGACCGATAGTGACAGCTGGCCCAACAACGCAGCCCGACCCAATTGACACATTCGCACCCACGACAGATTCTGAATGAATAAGCGCACCCATCTCTATTCGAGCAGTTGGGTCAATACGAGCAGATTTATGAAACATGCCACCTCCATTGCACCATTTCTGAAATTCTTGATCATCTATCTTATTAGCATCCTCATCTAAAAAATTAAATACGAAGATGAATAGAAATACCAAAACAAAATCCAGAACAGAAAATTTTAAATTCGAAGGTAATTGTCGAAGTAAAAAAATTAGAAATCTTCTTTGAGTAATTTTCACAAACAGGTTGGCGGCAAAAAGGTAAAATGGGTTAATAACTTAATTACCTGACGTTTGACTGGTGAAAACGTTTGATATGGGTCTTGTGAAGAAGAGAGTAGGAATAGCGGTTTTCGTGAAGCTCTTTGAACTGAATGCAGAAGTGTGGGCTTCTGATAAAAGAGCAGCTAATTTGGCAATGCGCAACGCCATGGCTAGGGGCAGAGTCCTTAATCTCGTTGAGGAAGGAGAAAGTAGCAGGTTTCACGAGGTTCCAGTTTCAACAACGTCTACTAGAATTGTTAAATTGAGCTGAATGCGAATTACTACCTACAAATTTGTTTTGTTTTATTTCTTGACGATGAGAAAATAATTTGGCAGAAAAATTCGTGCGAAGACTCTGTTAATACTGTGAAAAACTTATTGTCGTTAAATATATAGATATAATTATTGGAAATGACTACAGTGAAGTTACCTACCTCCATCCCTCATAATTATTAAAGAAAATAAGTAGAATTGTTCACCATTGTATTTATTTACTTTAGAAACTTCTACCAATATTTGCTTAGTGTAATTATTTTGCTCATTTCTTATTAATAGTAGTGCTTAACCCGTACGATACACGGAGCGAATTGAATGGGTGTGTAAATTCATTCGAAGTAAGTATAATATTATTAACTTATTAATATAATATAATAACTTAAAATACTCAAGTCACGATTTAGTCAACACGAGCAAATTTAAAACAAATGGCGTTGATATACGCACCTCATTTTATTTGTAGTTCACCCACTAAAAATGTTATCACAAAAATATCAATTTTATCCTTAAATCCTACAATCCCAAATATTTCACCTCCTTCAACTCTCCACCACCACTCAAGTCGTCGCCCATCACTGCCGCCACTGCCATGGTCCCCGTCTATTGAGAAATATAAACAAAACATGCACACAGAAATACGCTGCCGCCGTCGTGCCATTGAAGAAAGAAAAAGAAAAAATGCCTTGAAAAAAGTCGTTCGAACCAAACTTGCGAACACAAAATATAGGTTTAAAAAATCGATTCGAACACAAAATACAACTGCAAATATTCGTACACAAAACACATGTTCGAAAATTTGATTTGAACACCCCCTTTAAGGCTTGTTCAAACTTTTTTTCGAACAACGTTGTATTATTCGATCAAAAAGTTCAAACACATGACCTATGCTCGAGAAACAAGAGACGAACACCCCTATTTTGCATCTGTTTCTTAGCCTTTGTCGCCCAAATCCATCACTTACCTTTCACCACCCATCACGTTTTTTCTTCTTCCCGACGGTGGCGGCGACGGTGTGATAGACGATGATAATGGCAGAATTGGAGTGGTGGTGAAAGGTTAGAGAAGATAATGTATTTGGGGGTGTAGTATTTTTATTTTTATT
>BMAC01000360.1:187385-218477 GCA_014905375.1 Phtheirospermum japonicum | reverse complement strand
TAAATTGTCTTGAAATTAATTTTAAATTTAGAATTTAATTAATTTCTAAGTTAGAGCATTTTTAAAAATTATTTAGAAATAAGAATTAAATTTGGAATTTAATAATTTTTAAATTTAAACCTTTTTAAAATTATTTAGAAATAAGAATTAAATTTGGAATTTAATAATTTCTAAATTTAAACCTTTTTAAAATTATTTAGAAATAAGAATTAAATTTGGAATTTAATAATTTCTAAATTTTAAACCTTTTAAAGTAATTTAGAAATCGAATTAAATTTGGAATTTAATTTTTCTAAATTTAAATAATTAACCCATGATTATTATTATATTATTTCATTATTTGATAATATAAATTAAATTAAAATTTTGAATTTTAATTTAATTATGGAGTTGTTCCTCTACTTGCAATAATTGTCTATGTGCTCGTATATTACTTTTTAGCATAGAGTCCGCATATATTGTTTGGGTAGGCGGCGCCCAATATTTGTCGGACCGTTTGCTTACAAACTCTGGGTAGGCGGCACCCAATATTTGTCGGACCGTTTGCTTATAAATTATGGGTAGGCGGCGCCCAATAATTGCTTCCTGTTCATTTGGATCTTGTTAATTGTTAAACCCCGATAAATGTTCCCCAAATATAATATGAGTCTCATCTTGGATGAACGCGCTGTCCATTATAATTGGGTGAGGACGAAACCTTTTTCGTCCATGAGTATTTGCACCCTAGTGCTTACTCCGGTCGACGAGGTTAAGGCTCGCTCATAGGTGCATATGTTTGCGATCGTGTAATGGGGTTGACTCACTTGGTTCTTTCATGTCGCCCCAGCGTCGGAATCAACTAAGGGCGTAAGATCGGATTAGATTTGATCGACCAAGAGTTATAATTGTCTATAATTGGTCTGGGCATCTACCAGTTGTGCTATTGTGGTCATCAGCCCYAGCAGAGGTTTCAATAGTATGAACATGGATCTTGGCTCACTATGATCATATTTGATATGAGTTCGTATTCTACCGTGGGGTCGTAGAATATGTTAAAATAGTGGGAGCTAATTATTAAAKTCCTTATTAATTAGTTAATAATTGTGATCATAGGAATTAGAATTAGAGTTTTAATTCCCGCTCTATTTATTTTCTCCARAWTAGTTAAGATGTCGAATTTATCATTGAAATGTTTGGTTGAAACGAACAAGTTGACTGGACCAAACTTTATAGACTGGTTGCGCAATCTGCGTTTAGTTTTGAGACAGAAAAAAATTGAGTATGTGTTGGACACACCTGTTCCTGAGATTCCTGATAAAAATTCTCCTGAATATGCCAATTTTGACAAGGATATTCATGGGAAACATAAGGATGATGCAATTTCGGCATAATGTGTCATGCTAACTGCGATGACGACGGAATTGCAGAGACAGCATGAACACATGGCCCCTTATGAAATGTTGGAGCATTTGAAGAGTCTCTATGCTTCGCAAGCTCAAACTATGGAGTATGAGCTGCTAAGAGATCTCTTTAAGTGCAAGTTTCATGATGGGGGCAAGGTGTCTGAGCATGTATTGAAGATGATAGGGTTGATTGAGAGGTTGTCTTCGATTGGAATGAACCTACCTGAAAATGTCTCGGTCAACTTGATCATGAATTCGCTTCCTAGTTCATTTGAAAACTTCATTGTAAATTATAATATGAACAACACGAAAGCGAAGCTTCCCGAGTTTCATAACATGCTTAAGACATATGAGTCTTCCACCTCAAAGGGCAAAACTGTACTCATGGTGAGTACATCTGCTAAATCTAACCTAAAAGGTAAGAAAAAGCAGAAAAAGCAGAAAAAGAAAACTAAGGCTGGGCCTAAGTCTACGGCTTTGAAGCCAAAAGGAGGTGCTCATAAAAGGTCAAAATTGGCTAAAGACGTGTGCTTATATTGCAAAGAAGAGGGACATTAGAAGAGAGACTGTGAGAAGTGGAAAGCATTAGATGTTTCCGGCTCCACAGGTATGTTTGTCATTGAGATAAATATGTCTATTAATAACTCTCACTGCTGGGTATTTGATACCGGATGTGGCTCACACATTTGTAATAATGTGCAGGGGCTAAGTGACAGCAGGATGGTTAGACCGGGAGAAGTTTGCCTGCGCGTGGGAAATGGAGCAAAGGTTGCTGCCGAGCGTGTAGGGACTTATAAATTAGATTTACCCTCGGGTTATAGACTAAATTAGATTATGGAAATGCTCCACTTGTGAATGGTTTATATGTTCTTGATTGTAGTCGCGACATTCTCAATGTGCAAAATAAACGTATAAAGTTAAGTAATATGAATAATCCCACCTACTTATGGCATTGTAGGCTTGGTCACATAAATGAAACAAGAATCGCAAGGTTATGAAAGTTAGACTATTTAACACCATTTGATTTTGAGTCTTATGGACAATGTGAATCTTGTCTCAAAGAAAAAATGACCAACAAGCCATTTTTTGGGAAAGGCATACGAGTAAAAGAGGTGCTTGAGTTGGTTCATACTGATGTATGCGGACCTTTTCCTACTCAAGCTAGAGGTGGTTATTCATACTTCATTACTTTTACTGATGACTTCTCTAGATTTGGACATGTGTATCTTTTGAAGCACAAGTCAGAGGCTTTTGAGAAGTTTAAGGAGTATAAGTTAGAAGTTGAGAAACAAGTTGAAAAGAGTACTAAGACTCTTCGATCGGATCGAGGAGGAGAATACTTGAGTAAAGAGTTTCTCGATTACTTAAAACTTCATGGAGTCCAATCGCAATGGACACCTCCTGGAACACCACAAATGAATGGTGTTTCTGAAAGGAGAAATCGAACCTTATTAGATATGGTTAGATCCATGATGAGTTTCTCAGATCTTCCGACATACCTATGGGGGTATGCTTTACTGAACTCAATTTATGTTCTGAATAGAGTTCCATCGAAGTCAGTAAATAAAACTCCATACGAGTTATGGAATGATAGGAAGCCATCACTTACGCACATGCGAACCTGGGGTTGCCCTGCATATGTAAAGAAGATGCTTACTGACAAGTTGGAATCTAAAAGTGAGAAATATTATTTTGTGGGGTATCCTAAAGAAACACGAGGATACTATTTCTATCTTCCTGGAGAACATAAGATCATTATTTCCAGGCAAGCAACTTTCCTTGAGGAAGACTATGTCTACAAGGAAAGAAGTCAAAATAAGGTATAACTTGAAGAAATTCAAGAATCACAAAGTGACATGGAGGTTGAAAACTTGTCTAATGACCTAGACAAGAATTCAGTAGGAGCTCCTGGTCATTCCTATGGTGAAGATTTGTCACTTAGAGGACAATCTCTAGCCAGTGGGAGCATTGATAGAATTGGTGCAGCAATGCAAAATTTATCATCGCAACCAATGGAAGACCAAGCAATGGTTGCACAACTCCCTCCTCAGGAAGTTCATGTTGATGACACTTCTGAGGAATCTCAAAATGCTGGACCATCCAGCACAGAAGAACCTTCTCATGATCAGAACACTCAAACGCAAGATAACCAACTTCGTAAGTATACTAGGATTCATAGGCGACCGGAAAGACTAAACCTCCTTGTAGAGGGTCAATGTGACGTGGAAATTCCGGACGATGATGAACCTAGAACTTACACTGAGGCTATGTTAGACATTGACTCAAAGAGGTGGTTTGAAGCCATGAAATCAGAAATGGACTCGATGTACACAAATCAAGTTTGGAACTTGGTTGACTTGCCAGTTGGGGTTAGACCCATTGGATGCAAATGGGTCTTCAAGAAGAAGATCGATGCAAATGGTAAGGTACAAACCTACAAGGCTAGGTTGGTAGGAAAAGGTTATAGTCAACGAGAAGGAATTGACTATGATGAAACTTTTTCTCCAGTTGCGAAAATCAAGTCCATTAGGATTTTACTTGCTATAGCTGCATATTATGATTATCATATTTGGCAGATGGATGTTAAAACCGCTTTCCTTAATGGTGAACTGACCGAGGAAGTGTATATGATACAACCAGAGGGTTTTACATCTGAATCAAAACCCAAAGCGGTATGCAAGCTACAAAAGTCTATTTATGGACTTAAACAAGCCTCTAGAAGTTGGAACATTTGTTTTGAAAAAGCAATCAAATCGTTTGATTTTGTCAGAAACAAAGAAGATCCATGCGTTTATAGTAAACGCACTGGAGGGAGTATTATTTTTATTATTATATATGTTGATGACATATTGATAATTGGAAATGATACCCTTGTCATGCAATTAGTAAAGGATTGGTTGTCCAGCACCTTCATGATGAAGGACTTGGGTGAAGCCTGTTATATTCTTGGAATTAGGATCTACCGGGATAGACCTAATAGAATATTGGGGTTATCACAATCCATGTACATAGATAAAGTGCTAAGACGATTCTCTATGAAAAATTCCAACAGGGGATATATTCCAATGGGTCATGGTCTCAAGTTATCAAAGAAGGATGGTCCTTCTACTGATAAGGAACTTAATCGCATGAAAAGGATCCCATACGCTTCGTCAATAGGATCAATCACGTACGCCATGATTTGCACAAGGCCAGATGTGGCCTATGCACTTAGCATGACTGGCAGATTTCAGCAGAATCCTGTGGAAGAACACTGGAAAGCAGTCAAGAGTATTCTTAAGTATCTTAGAAGAACTAAAGAATATTTCTTAGTATATGGTGGACAAAAGGAACTGGCAATTACTGCGTACACTGATGCTAGTTTCCAAACGGACCATGATGACTATAAGTCACAATCTGGTTATGCCTTCATTCTCAATGGTGGGGTAGTGAGTTGGAATAGTTCCAAGCAAACTACTACCGCAGATTCGGTAACTGAAGCCGAGTACATTGCTGCATCAGAAGCAACTAAAGAAGCTGTCTCAATAAATGAGTTTTTGAAGGAATTAGGGGTAGTTCCTAGCGTCAGTAGTCCAATACCTTTGTATTGTGACAACACTGGTGCTGTTGCACAAGCTAAGGAACCAAGATCCACGAACAGAAACAAGCATGTACCAAGAAGCTACCACTTGATCAGGGAGATAGTGGAAAGAGGAGAAATTAAAATAGAGCGTGTTCCCACGGAAGAAAATTTGGCTGATCCTTTCACCAAGCCATTATGTTCTGAGAAACATGATGAGCATTTTGTAAATCTAGGCATTAAATATATAGGTGATTGGCTCTAGGCCAAATGGGAGATTGAAAGTATGAATGTCCTAGAGACAATCAGATTTAAAGACATTATACTTGGTCACAATTATTATATATAACGTAATATATACTATTTTGATTGTTTGTGATTATTCATATAAATGTTCCCGTAGAGTTAATGTTGTCATTGATATAGTGAGATGTCATTGATAAACATTACTCTTAAAATTGCCACGACTAACGATTATCAAGATTGGGATATTGATAATATAATATATGTCGTCATGTGGTCTGCATCACATTTTAGAGAATGCAGTAAGTCTCACGACTGCGAATAATAGTTATTCGTGATGGACACATGGATACTTTGGAGAGTATTGGTAAACCCTACTGACAAGTTATTTATTGTATGTCTATAAACTTATCAGTGTATAAAGCGTGTGATAATCCTTTGACTTGAGGTCAATACGCACCTTATTTGCTGAGTGATGTACTTTGACCATGACCAATGCTTGCACTCCTTTTGGGGTAGATACGGCTTGTGTTGGGTGCACCATGATGTAAATGAAGGTGGTAGTTGAGCCAAGAAAGAATTCATTCCTCGATTGGAATTTCGAGAGAGATCACTCATAATCTCTATATTAGGTCGACTAAAGTCATTGGCCAATGCAAGAGACATATTCAATATAGTGATTGAGTATGGTCTAGTTGTCGACTAATAAAGATGAGATAAATTGATTAAGCCATTGAGATAGACACTTGGATAAATCTTAAGCTTAATCGAGTGATTCGGAATGAAAGGAATTTCACCAAAGCTTTGTATAAAGGTTATAATTCGCTGAGTTCAAGTGAATGTTCTTTATATATTGAGTTCGTCCAGCTAAGCCGTCTAGGAGTTTTGTTTGGATCATCATTGGATTGATGTCATATATAAAGGCCTATAGGGTCACACTATATGCGATTAGTTTTCCGATTTAAGAGTGTATCAAGAAAGTATTAAATATTCAATTTAGAATTGTAATATTTAATTATTAATAATTATGATATTAATTTCTATTTGATAGAAATTAYTTAATTAAATTAAATTAGATTTGGATTTAATTATCTATGTTATATTAATAAAGGTACTTGGGCTAAAATTGTTTTGGGCCCATGTCTTGGATAGTCCAACCCTTTTATGATTAGGGTTCTCTTATGTACCCAGTATAAATATAACATAGAGTCATAAGTTGTATACGATGAAAATACGAGAGAGTTTTTAGAAAACATAAGTCCTAATTTTTGAGATTGGGAGTTCTTGAGCTTTCGTGGGATTTCCTAACTTTTTTCACGATAGCAATACACTGGAGTTGGATCTTGCAGTCGGAGATTAATCGCGTGGATACCTTAGTGTTGAACTCGGACCTGAATTTTCTGTAAGGGTTTCATGCTTTTATCTCGTTTATTTATTATATAAATATATTCGTTCACAGGATGGATCTGTTGGATCCAAAATTTTAAAACTTCCGCTGTACGAGTATGGTGTTCGTCTCTACAAATTCCAACAAATATATGTTAAAAAAAAAAGAAAAAACCAAACCTAACCTAACCATACCTCTCCTCAATTTCTCCTCCTTCTCCCACACTTCTCTTTTGAAAACCCACCCCAACTATGCCACATAAAATTTGGATCGAAATCGAAAGGTGAAATCTCAGTCTTTATTCATCAAAGATCGACAATCCAAAGCGGAAAAGGGTAAGATTTTTTTTTTGAATCTTCATGTTTCGACATGTCAATTGAGATGAAATTTAGGCCTTGATGGGTTTTCTCGGGTAGCGGAGGAGATGTTGCTACGGCCGAGGATGGTGTCGGACTTACTCGCCGGGAGAGGATCCGCCGAAAGCTCAGCGGAGGATGTGACGGTGCTCGAGATGCCGCCGAAGATGACAAAGCTGATGTGAGCGTGACGATATAGAGGAGTCTCGGCATCGTGAATGTGGTGATACTGCTGGAGGCGGTGGTGGATGATCTGTTTCTGGATGCGCAGGTGGGCGGTAACGGAGAATTTAGTAGTGCAGGCCGTTTGCGACTAAGAGTGCGCTAGTGAATTCAGCGAACTGTTGAACTGCTCGGGTCAGCGTCATGGTAATGGTTGGCGATTCCAGATTTGATGGTGGTGAACACGAGCTGTTGGTAATTGGTGCCGCTAATTTATCGAACAAAATGCCAGCCCGCGTTTAATTTCGGACTAGAATTCTGATATAAATGAACAAAGAACAGCTTATTTATTTCTAACCAATCGGCCCAGTCCTTTCAAATTATTTCTGATTTGTTTGCTTAATAAATTTGAGTTAGAAATGAAAATTAATTTTGAAGATCTTATACTTTGTTTGCGGCATGTTATTGTATTTGGAGGTCTAAATGGGAGTGAAGAATATTGGTATGTGTTTGCATTGTCGTTCTCGTGGACACGAAACAGACACTTGTAATAACAAGAAAAATTGTCCCGACTGTAAAATTTGTTGGAGACAATGTTTCATTGTTGAAAAGGACTCCCCATATAACGGGAAATTATTTTACACTTGCACAAGGAAAATTACCAATGAATGTAGCTATTGGAAATTGATTGGCCCTCCAAATAAAGAAGACCCCGACTACGATGAAGGAGAATCAAGCAATAGAGAGAAGCAAGATGAGGACTTTAATATGCCAAAAAAGATGGATGATCTCTCATCGATGATGGAAAAATGCGCTAATATCGCGAAAACAAGAAACGTCGATATCTCACTTAAAGTATATGAGTTTACATTCCGCAAGAGAAGTGAATGACCATGTTGTGGTTTAATGTAACGTATTATTGTCTATAAAGTTTTTTTTATTAATGAAAGATTTTTATCATCTTTAATGTATTTTTTGAACTTTTTCTTTTTTGTTCTAAGTGGCGTTTCTAATTGCAATTATGAAAATTCAATACAACAACGAGCAAGGGAGATTGTTTTTTAAGGCCCTTTTGGTCCAAGCACAAGTCAATGGCTCAAAATCACCGAACTACAAATCTCAGTACATTAAAAAGAAAAAAAAATGAAAAAACCGAACTCAGAAAAAAGAAGGCAGAAATGACCAAATCCTAGTACCCAAAGCCATCGACAAACACTTTATACGTTCCAGAGTCTAAGCAGCATCCACATCGAGTGTCCCGAGAATAGCCTGCTCAGCTTCCTGAACCTCCTTCTCAGTCTTCCTACCTTTCTTAAACTTATAATACACGTTCATGAATGTACCGACAACTCCATATTTCCTCCTGCAGTGCTCGTAAAGACCAGCATCGAACATTCTCCAAAATTTCTTCTCATCGAGCTCGGACACAGCGTATTGCGGCTGGAACCCATGATTTTCAATCAACCAGCTCTCCAAATTTTTAATAGCTCTAGCTCCATCGAATACCTCACCCCTCAAAATGGGCCCACGTGCATAATAGACACCCGCATCGGTATACATCTGGGCATAGTTTTGGAAATCACATCATGAATAGTGGAATATTTGTTAGAAATATACAAACATCAAGGGGAATTGCAGTAGTTGATTACAGAGAAAAACTCATAAGTTTAATTATAAACAAACAAAATATGCAAATGACAAAGCTTAAAGATCAAATACACCACAGAGAACAAAACTTAAGCTCAATTATAAACAACAAAATATTCAAATGCCATTGCTTAAAGAACAAATACACCAAGTTACAACCAAACGTAACAAAGTATGACATAGTTTTCTTCCACAACTCGCACCAACAACATTCATGTATAAACATAAAACTTTCGACTACTAATCCTCTGGAAAATCACTTCCTGTTGCTGCACCCCCACTAATCTTGATTTTTTTCTTTGATGAAACCTGCATAAAAGACAACCTAGTAAGTACACGTAGTGATACGATAGAATGAATAACAAATATGAATATCGTACCCTTTTCTTCTTTGAATTTTTTTCGAGCGATCCTTTTAACCGATTCTTCCTTGGGGCCCCCCTACGCTTTACCAATGGTGGATCGAGAATATTAGACCTCTCTTCTGACTGGCTAGTATGTGGACCATTATTTGATGGGAAATGTCCGCTTATAGCCACGCCATTTCGCTCTCCATGGAGGGATGGGTGAGAAATTAAAAATTCGCGCATCTTTTTTTTTTTTCTAGTAATTTAATTATATTATCGCAATATTCTTTATCAATGGAAATCACTTCTGACATCCTCGCCGCGACGCTCAACAACTTGTTTTGCCTTTCTTTTTTTGGGGTACACGTCCAACCACTATCTCCAACTATAATCTTCGAATGCACCCTATGTACGTCCTCCCTCCAGCATCTCAATACATATCTTTCATTAACGTCATGAGTGTCTAAGTCAATAAAAACCTTTAAAGAGTGTCTACAAAGAATTCCCCGAAACTCAAACGAGTTGCAATTACATGAGACAATAAGATTTTCCCTAGCAAATGATACAATAAACTCCCTACGTTTCCAGTGGTTAGTACCCAATGCAATATGCTCAGATACGCGGTATATCACCCCTGGATGATGATTCTCCACCCCGTCAATCCTACAATAAGAAATCGCAATCATTTCCTTTTGAAATTCTTTTTGAAACTTCTTATCAGTATATGCCTTTTGAAATTGTTTTTCTATCCCAAAATGAGTAGCACATCGAACACTTGTACTTAATGACTTATGACCAGCCCCTACCTCCTTCTCTATCATCTTTCTCATTGCTCGATCATATTGATCAACAAACTGCTTTAGAGATGTTCCCCAGCTTACAAAACCTTTGAAGAACACATTCATGCTTTCACTTCTTTGAGTAGTAGACATCCCAGCCCAAAAAATAGTCTTGAGATAACATGGAACCCAGCGAGCTCTCTTAGAATACATTTCTGCACACCATTTGAGATCCCCAAGTTGGTACTTATCAACCAACTCTTCCCATGCGTCCTCAAACTCATCCAGAAATAGACTATTATAAACCGCTTCCTTAATATCTTCAATCACAACATCTTTATCTGAACGACCTCCGAATTTCTCAAGCAACTTTTTCATTATATGCCATAAACACCATCTGTGAATGGTATTTGGGAACACTTGGGGAATCGCAACCTTCATTACCAAGTCAAGGTCAGTAATTATACCAATAGGTGCTTTCCCTCTCATACATTCAAGCCACGCAGAAAATATCCAAATAAATGAATCAGCATCCTCAGATGCTAACAACCCACACCCCAAAAATATAGACTGTCCGTGATGGTTTACGCCAATAAATGGGGCAAAAGGCATCTGATACTTGTTCACTAAATAGGTCGTATCAAATGAGACAACATCTCCAAACTCTTTATATGCTTCTCTTGACCTATTATCAGCCCAAAATACACTAAGCAATCTTCCCTCCTCATCCATATCAATGTCAAAGTAGAACCCAGGACATGCAATTACATTCGCCTAAAATAGGCCTGAAGAGCAGCGGCATCACCTTCCCCTAATCTGAGCTTCCGAGATTTTGTTGAGTAATTCCAACAATCTCTCTTGTTGTACATGACATTCTCATAACCTCCCGCATTAATAGCAATTGCCTCAAATGTCTTATATACTCGTATCCCCGCCCTATTGTTCATATCAATTTGCCTCTTCACAAGTGGGTTCATTTGACGATTACATGCATATAACCTAGACTTAGTTGGGCTGAGAATATGATTATGCTCGATTTCCACCTTGCTTATACGCAATACCCCCAATACATCTGAGATCGCATAAACCCTTGCTTTACAACCAGTCTGTCCGGTTGGGCGATTATTAGAAGGATTACTCAACGTACTTTCTCGATTGCCCGATCTGCTGCACTCAAGATAGTAATACCGAAGTTTCCCATCACTCCCTTTCTTTGTGCTCCCAATCCTAATCGGAAAACCTTCACGATAAGCATATGATCTGTAAAACTCATAATCAGCTTCCGTACATTCAAATTTCATTCCAATTGTTGGAATGATTGTACCATTATTTCCATCTTTTACAAGGACAAGTGTATCGTTTTTAACATCATCAACTACCGTCTCTGTAGAAAAAAAACTCAAAAATTTCTTTCTTAATTTTATTTGTAGGGGAAAAAACAATGAACAAAGTATTCATTAAATAAACTATAAAGGAAACGATTGCATTCTGGAATATACCTTCATCAATAAATTTTCATTTTGAAAATTTTGGTTGTCCAGCTCAAAAGTATTCATTTCTTCCTCTTGAATTCACAAGAATTACTCATTGTTTCCTCTCAAATTCTTTGAAATCTCTGAAGAAATCGAAAAAAAATGAATTCTCTTCCTTCGAATTTGCTCAAGAATTATAGGGTTTGGTTGTTTTGAATTATAATCACTCGATTTCGATCCCCAATTTTGTGTGGTTAAGGTTGGGCACAAAAGAGGAGAAGTGCAAGAGCGGCAGAGAGAGCAATGGGGAGGAGAGTGATTAGGTTAGGTTAAGATTTTTTTTTAAGATTTTTTTTTACATTTCTCTTGTGGGTTAGGAAATTTGAGGTTTTTTTTTGTCTTTTTACGTCATTTTCCTGAACCAATTCCTAATCCCTTCCCTTCGTGTAGCTTTTCTCATATATATATATATGAGAGGTTAGTATGTATTTATATGTATGTATATATATGTATGTATTTATGTATGTACGCATTAAACCTCTTCTCTATGTAAGAACGTATGAACCAATCTAATACTACATAATTATATAATTTTTATAGTTGAGAAGATGTCATGTCAACTGGACAATGAGTATTAAATAAATAATATTCATATATAAGGATATTTTCACGGTTTTATATATTTTATAATTAGCACCACATTAATCATTAAGAAGCACTCTATTAAAACGACACTCGAAATAATTCTATAAGCACTAACACATAGACAAATTCAAATTTTGAAAAAAAAAATCTCAAATCTAAAAGTACCATAAATTTTTTGTTTGTAATTCGTCTAAAACAAAAATATATCAAATTAATCGTCTTTTCAGGATCTACCATTTAAGATCTATAATGCATATTTTAAAATGTACAAAAGAAAATAAAATTTAGACTCGGAATCTGACCAATTGTAGCACCATACCAGTAGTGTTGTTTTTATGTACTCACAATGCTATTTTATTACACCAGTATAGTTTTTTTTTATAATTAGTGTTATTTTTAAAATATATTAATAATATTATTTTATTATAGTTTTATTATAATAGTTATTATAAACCGATAATGCTACTTATATCTATTAGTAGCGTTAACTTCAATATTATCATTACTTCAGTTTTATCCAAAATAAGTGTTGCATTCATTTCTTAATAATATTAACTTTTCTGGTATCTTCCTTTTCAACTATCAAGGTTTAAATTAAAATTAGAGAGATGATTGACAATGCTTTCTCCTTCATTTTTTTAGATTATAAAAATAGCACAATTAGTGAGTAAAAACATCATTATCAATATATAACGCAACACTAGTGGTATTTAAAATATTAATGTATTTTTACTGTTAAAATTAGTCACAGGTGGTGATATTTTGTTTCATATTTTTAAATCTAAAAAAAGGCCACACACACAAATATATATATATATATATATAACAGATGGCTTTTCACGGAGGCTAATTAACGGCGGTTCTGGAAAACCGCCGTTAAAATCATTAAATTGACGTCGGTTATTAAAAACTGCCGTAGAATCCTACATTTTACGGCAGTTTTCATAGAACCGACGTTAAATATGAACTAAATTAGTTTGTGCGTTAATCAGTTCGCTGGATTTAAGGTCGGTTTTGAGAGAACCGCCGTGAATTGATGATATTTAACGGCGGTTCTATTAGAACCGACGTAGAAAGTAGTGTGCCATGTCATCGATCCGCGTCTTGCTCAAGTAAGTTGTTTCGACCGTTGATCCGTGTTTCATCCGACGATGTGCATTCACCACGTCATAAAAAAAAATTGATTAAAGCATCTCTCTCTCTAATATCTGAACATTTCCTTTTTCCTTTCTATCACTCCGCCATTGCCAAAATCTTCTTCAGCTTCAGCAACCAAACCAAAAATGGAGTCAGCTGCGCTATCCAAATCGGATTAGCAGGTGTAATGGGCCAAAACCTCACCCTCAACATCGCCGAGAAAAAATTCCCAATCTCCGTCTACAATCGCACCACCTCCAAAGTCGATGAAACCCTAGATCGCGCTCACCGCGAGGGCCAGCTCCCACTCTCTGGCCATTACAACCCCAAAGATTTCGTCCTCTCCATCAAAAAACCCCATTCGATCATCATCCTGGTCAAAGTCGGTGCGCCTATTGACCAGACCATCGCAGCCCTCTCCGCACACATGGAGCCCGGATACCATCATCGACGGCGGCAATTCAGAGTTGTATAAACTGAACCAGATCCCAATCCTGATCCACACCCATTTGATTCCTGATTTTCAATTTCTCATCCTCCAAATTGAATTCTCATATTTTTGGGCTCAATTTTTGTTTTCCGACAAGAAAACAAGGTAAATTCAATTGGAAATGACAATGAATTTATTTTTCGTTGATGCTGATTTGTTCTCATCGCCGGATATTTTTGTTCAAGAAATTGACTTGTTCTTATCGCATGATATGTTTTTTCAAGAATATGGAATATCTCTTTCTTTTTAATTGCAAAAAACATAAGTAAGTTAGATGCGATCCAATATCCACGGATTGTTCGTCTCTAGGTTTACACTTTCAGCTTTCTTTACATTTCCTGTTCTAGAATTTTAATATGAATTATTATTTTTTTGTCACAAGTTTTATTAGGTGCCCATATACTCATACGATTATGGACTTTATATGATTGTTGATTTTTTTGTTCTATAATGGTACTTTGTTTTTTTCTCCTGTGTTCTCAATCTATCTGTATGCCATTTTGCATCATAATATTTTGTATATAATTTTGTCATTCCCAATGAGTCCATGACCTCCGCCGACGAGTTATTCTTAAACGGCCAGATCCGATCCATAAAACGGGTCTACCTGTGTGGATGTTGGGTCTCAACATGGACCAGCTCCGGGTTGACATGAACCGATTGCTCGCATTACTCTTCCACCAGGTTCGAGTTTTATGAATATTATTATTATTATTTTAATATTTGTAAGTAGTTTTTTTTTTTAATTTTATTTTTTTGGTGGTATTTATATTTTACAGGGAGTATTGGATGAGCAGTATTTGCAGCTGCAACAATTGCAAGATGAATCATCTCCAAACTTTGTTTTTGAGGTTGTTAACATTTATTTCCATGACTCTGAAAAACTTCTCAGGAACCTCAGAGGATTGCTGTGAGTATATTCTTTTTTTTTCGCAAAAAGAAAAAAAAAAGTTATTTTCTTGATGCTTTTTATGGGCCAGGTACAACACATTGATCTGTTTTCACCTTCAAGTATATTTAAAAAAAAAAGGATCTATGTTCCTTTTAGGCTCTAAAACTTCGAATGTTTATTTTCATTTTAACTTGGATTTTCTATTTTTGTTCGTGTGATCACTTATTTTACCTTCTATTAATAATTATTTATTTAATATTAATATTATTATTCTTTGGGTGTAATATTAGGATGGATAAGGAGTTTACGGACTACAAGAGAATGGGAATACATTTAAATCAGTTTATGGGAAGCACTTCGAGCATCGGTGCACAAAGGTTCAGAAATGTGTGTCGCATTTCGGGCCGCTTCCGAGCAAAATAACCGGGCCGGGTTGGTGCATAATCTCTTCATTTCCATTCCCCTCTGTTTTTGCGTGCTCTTTTTAGACTACACACATTTTTATCACAAATATAAAAAGAGGTTTTTGCCCTTTTGTCTTCTTTTTTATTTTTTTGGTAAAAAGAACACCCTTTTCCCACACGTTCTTATCATCTTTTGGGGCTTTTTCTTTTTTCTTGAATGTATAAACAGTAATTTTACACTTCCAATTTCACCTCATTTTATATCATTAAAGATGGGCACCCACAAAATCCATGCACAAGAAGTTTGCACTTATCAATTGAACTCAGACTTCTGTTCGTTCAAAAATATGCCCTTTTCTTTTCTGACCCTAATTACAATTATATGATTAACACTATTGATTATATGATCATCTTCTTGAATATATTTGGTATCAAGAAGTCTGCTTGAGTATTTGGAATTCCTTTCCAATAGGATATGATTGTAGTTTGTTTCTGTGCCACCTCTGTGAAGGAGTTTAGCATTAGTTTCTGAATTTTGCATGCATGGTATCTTATTGTAGATAAAATAAGAAGGCTGTCAGAAGGAGAAAGCTGATCTATGTGTTTTTATTTATAGTATTTAGTTCCATTACATTTTTTGAAGACCTGTAAATGCTAGGTGGAATTTTATTTCATGATGCTTGAAGCTTTGTTTTGTTCATCCTTGATATTATTGGTCCTTTTCAGTTAGATGAGTTATTAACTAGTATTGCTTTGTTTAAGAATGCCTCAACCCTTCAAAAAATGTACAGGCACAGAAACAAACTACAATCATTTACAGGTCCTTTTTAGTGTCACTTGTGTTTGTTTCAATTTTTTGCTTCAAATGTTGGATCTTCTGCATCACTAAAGTGGTTCGCAAAAGATGGATTTCTGCATAGTCTTTGTTGAAGGTTTCTTGGTTGGCTTGTCTTTTTACTTTGATTTTATTTGTTAGTTTTTTTTTGAAGGGTTAGGTCTTAAGAAGTGATTGTTGAATGCAGTTGTTCTAGTATTTTCTGACAGTGTTACTTCTTGCATCGACATTTAGGTCGTTATGCCATTAGTCTATCCACTTCTATTTGTATAAAAGATATTTCTGGTAACTTACAGGCCTTTATTCCTTAAGTGCAAAGATTTTGTCGTCTCCTGTTGTGTCAGTTAGTGGATATGGTTTTTCTTTTGTGTGCAGAGCTAGGGTGTGCAAGGTGATGCTTTTTTAGTCAATCTCGTGGTTTCAGCTTTTTTGTCGCCATTGTGTCTAGTGGGGATTTTTTTTCGTCATATAAGCCTTCCTGACTTTTTTTTTTTCATTTTCGTCATCAACGTACTGTGCATAACATTTGATTTCCCAACTTGAAACATTATTTCTTTATTTCAAAAATTTTGTCGTCGTCTTTCGTGTCAGTTAGTGGATATAGTTTTCCTTGTTTGTGATTTGTTCGTGATGGCTTCTTCGGCAGGGTTGAGGCGTTCTTGAACAGCGATCAAAATCGTGCTGCTACTAGACTTATCTCTGCATACTCCGATGGTGATGTTGAAGAAATCAAGCGTACAACTCAGTCGAGCATTATTTCCAATCTTTGTAATTGTGGGATTTGTTAGAAAATTATCGTCTTTATCAAAACGCCGTTCTTATTTTGGGGAGCTTATTTTTGGCGGTTTGGATTACAAAAACCATGTAATAGATTTGCACTTGGTTAAATAATTATTAGTTGCTGCTTAGCATAATCAATTTCCTGTTTTTATTTCTTTCATTTCTTTTTTTTTAATTTTTTTACTACTTTCTAGAAGGTATTTTTTAAAACCGACGTAAAAAGTACACTAAATTAACGTCGGTTCTAAAAACCGATATCAAAAGTGCACAAATTAATGGCGGTTCTAGAACCGACGTTAAAACTCGCTGAGAACCGCCGTTAAATTCGACTTTTTAACGGTGGTTAAAAAACCGCCGTTAAAAACCGCCGTTAATTAGCTATTTTGCAGTAGTGATATATATATATATATTAATAGAGGTGGGCTTTAATGAGAACAATTCTTTATTTGCAAACCTGCGGACTAATACTTTTATTATACTAGTATTACACCCGTGCGTTGCACGGGAGAATATTTTAAAATTTTTATTAAGCCAATTCTTTGAATATTAATCTTATGTTTAATGATTTATAATACATAAAAAAGTGGTTATACATGTAGAGTAACAAGATAAATACTAAATCAAAGTTGAGCGAGGGAAAAGGTTAAAATAATAGATTAAAATAAACATTGAAGAATGAAAATATTTAAAAAATGGTTAACAAAAATATTAGTATTATGAGAATTGTAGTTATAAATTATGAAATACTTTCTTGTACACAATATTTGTAATTTTTATTTTATGTTTGTTATCATCATCACAAATCATAATTTTAAACCCTTTCGATTGGGCGCTCTTGATATCGTTGACATACAATTGACCATGACTGAAAATGGGGTATTTTAAGAAAAGTTTAACGTGAGATAGAGATCGGCCTTGACTTTTATTAATTGTCATTGCATATGACATAATAACTGGAAATTGTCTTCGTTGAAACTTAAAAGGAAACTTAGGATACGATGGTATTACGGTCATTCGTGGGATGAAAATTAATTCACATGTATTGCTTCCTTGGAGAATTTTTGCCTCCAAAATATGATCACACTGTTTTATAACAACCAATATAGTTCCATTGCACAAACCAAGTGAATGATCAATATTATCAACAACATGATTGGAGTATCAACTTTCAGTCGTAGTTCATGATTCGACAACCCAAAACACTTGATTGTGTTTAAAAATTTAGGTGAGTAAACATCTTGCAAAATGTCAACATTTACATCAGATTTGCACGTGCTATCTGAGCTCAAATATATCTTACATTCCCCTTCGTCCAATGAAGTCATATACTCATTAATTAAATTGACTACGCAGTAGTGCAAAAATAGATCGACCTTCCAAATAAACAGAACATTCGACATTTGTTCCGAATTCTAGATATGTGTTAGCCACAATTGTGCAAATTTCATGACCTCACCACACATATTTTTTTTTCTTTATTCAGATTCTGAAAAGATTTAGCATTTTTTTTCAATGAGGGCATCATGATAATTGTCCAATTTCTTAATGATTAAAATTTGTTGAAATAAATATCAGAGTCAAATTCAGTTGGAATTGGCACTGGAGAAAAATCCTTTAATCTCTTCCATATGCTATGCGACAGTTTGTCCACTTCGAGCAAAGCAAGATTTTAAATTTCAGCCTCACTCATTTTTAAATCTGTACAATTAGTGAGTAAAAACATCATTGTCAATATATAACGTACACTAGTGGTATTTAAAATATTAATGTATTTTTACTGTTAAAATTACGGGTGGTGATATTTTGTTTCATATTTTTTAATCTAAAAAAAAGGACACACACACACACACACACACACCACACACACACACACACACACACACATACCAAAATATATATATTATATATATATATATATATGGGGTTGGGTTCAAATGAGAACCCGTCATTATATGTGAACCTAGGGACTCATCTTGACCATTAGATTGGATAATCTTGATGGTTGAGATCATGACATGTCAGCATGGTAATAATGTAAAAAAATGCATTAATTAATTAAAAATGGTATTTTGGACATATATCAACGTTTACAAAGAGCACTACATTGTTCTTTAGAAAGCACAATAAATTAAGAAAAAAAAACACTACGATTGTATACAAAAAGCATCGCAAATTTCGTCTATAAACTGCAAATTCAAAAATTTGAAATGAAACTCAAATCTTCAACAAACCATAACTTTTTCAAATTTTATTCGTTTTGAATGAAATATATATCAAATTAATCACATTCTCAAGACCTACAATTTAAGATACATATTTCATGTTTTAAAACGTAATATAATATATATTAATTAAATTAAAAAATAACTGGACTGATTTTAGCACTACAGTACTGTGTAAAAAGCACAATAAACCTGGGACATATAATTGCACTGTGCAATATTAGATCTAAGGCCAAGATTAGTCCCTAGGTTCACATATAATGACGGGGTTCTCATTTGAATCCAATCCTATATATATATATATTAATAGGGTTCATTATTTGCGAACCTGCGAACTAGTATTTTTATTGTAATACCAGCAGTGTTTTTATTATATAATCATAGTGTTTTATTAATATTTCAGTTATATACATCAGTAGTGCTTTTATTATATAATCCTAATGTTTTTAATCAAATAAGAAAATATAAAAAAAATTTGATCCATTAATTTAATTAGATCTAAGACACATAATTGACCTTAGGTTCACAAATAAGTACATAATTCTCATTTGAACCTAATCCTACTGATACCAGAAAGTTCAAGAGAAGTAGGAGGTGTCACAAGGCACCACTCAAAACTCACAACTCTAGGAATCCACCAAAAGAGTTTAGAGCAAAATACAAGAAGATAAATCTTCTAAACAAGCTTTAAAGCTTAAAATAAATTATTATTTCGAAAATGGTTGCTGGAAACATAACAATGGGGTGCCTTTTATAGGCAAGGACTTGGAACAACCCTCCAAGATGAGTCAAAAATAATAAATAAGATATTACATTTTCTATGGTCTAGAAAAATGAAAATGTTACTCCAATAAAGATAAATAAGATGAATCTTGATTAAAGATTAAGTGCTTATCAACTCCCAAGGCACTTGAATGAGTAGGTTCATGAAAACTCACCAAGAGTTGTTCAACCTTCCAAATTCCCGTATGAAAACACTACACTATCACACTTCAGTCAAATAGCTATAACTCACTCTCGGATTATTATTTTTGAGATCCATTTTTTTATTAGAAACTAGACTCATAGGGCTTTCCAATGGTTTATAGTTTGAAACGTAATTATTCCCTAATAAAAGCAGTTTATTCATAAAAGTTGATCCAAAGAAAACTAACTTTCTATTTAGGTGTCATTCTTCCCCGGTTGGAAAAGATTCGTCCTCGAATCCGAATCAAGTTCATCGTCAACATAAGGAGAAAGATTCGTCCTCGTTAAAAGTTGCTGAAACACCATAATCTCTGGCAACTCGATCTTCTAAGCATTATCACCACTCTTTATTAAGACTTTAAAAGGACCGTTAGCTCTAGGTTGCAATTTTCCATGTCGACCACGAGGAAACCGTTCTTTCCTCAAGTGAACCTAAACCAAATCTCCTTCCTCGAAAACTGATTTCTTTCGATGCTTATTTGCAATTTTTTGGTACTTCTCATTTTTCTTAACAATCTCTTGACGAACTTGCTCATGCAACTTTTTCATGTACTTAGCATGTTCTTTGCTGTCTCCACTAAAATGATGAGTGATTGGAATAGGTGCTAAGTCCAACGGAGTAATTGGGTTGCTGCCATACACGACTTCAAATGGGCTTTTACCAGTTGTTTGGCTAGAAGAGCAATTATAAGCAAACTCCGCTTGAGCCAAAACCACATCCCATTGGCGAGGATTCTTTCCAACTAAGCTCCTTAAAAGATTTCCCAAACTTCTATTGACAACTTCCGTCTGTCCATCAGTCTGCGGATGATGAGATGAGCTAAACTGAAGTTTAGTTCCAAGTTTCTTCCAAAGCTTTCGCCAAAAATGACTCATAAACTTCAAATCTCGATCAGAAGTAATGGTCTTTGGAATTCCATGGAGCCTCACTATTCTTTAAAATAAAGATCAGCCACATTTGTAGCATCCAGCGTCTTAATACAAGGAACAAAATGTGTCATTTTCGAAAATCGATCAACAACCGCCATAATCGAATCTTTTTTCCTTTGAGTACGCAGCAATCCAACCACAAAATCTATACTCACATCTTCCCACGGTCCCATTTGAACTGGCAATGGAGTGTATAAGCCAGTATTTTGCCCATGACTTTTGGCAATATGACAAGTTCTACACCTTTCAATGCATCTCTTGACACCTCGTTCCATTCTTGTCCAATAGAAATTTTCTTGAACCAGCACAAGCGTCTTCTCTCTACCAAAATATCCAGCAAGACCTCCATTATGAGCTTCATTAATAATCGCTTGCCGTAGAGAACATTCGGGAATACATAAGAGTTTATCCTTGAAGAGAAATCCATCTTGAATCAAGAAAAGTTTAAATGGAGCTTTTAAACATCCATCCCAAAATTTGCCAAAATATAGATCATCCTTGTAGAGATCTTTGATTACCTCAAAACTAATGACTTTTAATTGTAAAGTAGACAACAGAGAATGTCGTCGACTAAGAGCATCCGCCACACGATTGAGGACTCCAGATTTGTGCTTGATCACAAATTTGAAGGCTTGTAGAAATTCAACCCATCTAACATGTCGAGGATTCAACTTTTGTTGAGTGTTCAAGTACATCAAAGCTTCATGATCTGAAAAAAGAACAAACTCTTTGTGTAGGAGATAATGTTGCCAATTATCCAACATTCGAACAATAGCAAAGAACTCCTTGTCGTACGTAGAATAATTTCGCCGAGATTGATTCATCATTTCACTAAAGAAAGCGATGGGTTTACCTTCTTGGATAAGAACACCTCCAATTCCCACATTAGAGGCATCACAATCTACTTCAAAAACTTTATCAAAATCTGGTAGCTGCAAAATTGGAGTTTCCGTGACTTTCCTTTTAAGAAGTTCAAAGCTTTTTTGTGCTTCTTCCGTCCACTTGAAGTTTCCACCTTTCAAACATTCTGTAATAGGTGCAATAACGATGCTGAAATTTTTAATGAACCTGCGATAAAATGAAGCTAAGCCATGGAAACTTCGAATATCGTGAATAGATTTAGGAACCAGCCAAGTGAGTATAGCTTCAATCTTGCCTTCATCCATCTTCATGCCTTCTGAAGAAATAACATAGCCTAAGAAAACAAGTCTATTTGTGAAAAAGTGGCATTTCTTCAAATTTTCATACAAACTTTGCTCCCTTAGCACTTCAAATACTTGTCGAAGATGGTCTAAGTGCTCTTCTGGGCTAGAGCTATATACGAGAATGTCATCAAAGTAGACAACCACGAACTTTCCAATGAAAGTCTTAAAGATATGATTCATAAGCCTCATAAAAGTTGAAGGCGCGTTAGAAAGTCCAAATGGCATAACCAACCATTCATAGAGTCCATCTCTTGTTTTGAAAGCCGCCTTCCATTCATCTCCTGGTCGCATGAGGATTTGATGATAACCACTTCGCGAGTCAATTTTAGAACCAATCTTGAAACCATGAAGTTGATCAAGAATATCATCAAGGCGAGGAATAGGAAAGCGATATTTGATAGTAATTTTATTCACCGCTCGACAATCAATACACATTCGCCATGACCCATCTTTCTTTGGCACAAGTAGCGCCGGAACAGCACAAGGACTCTTACTTTCTTGGACAAGACCTTTAGTTACTAGGTCCTCAACTTGCCTTTGCAATTCTTCATGCTCTCTAGGGCTCATTCTATAAGCTGCCTTGTTTGGGATTGATGAACCAGGTATTAAATCAATGCAATGTTGAATATTTCGCATCGGTGGTAGCCCAGGAGGAATTTCTTCGGGCACCACGTCATCAAATTCTTGAAGAAGATGTTGAACTTGAAAAGGGACAATATGACCTTCTTCATTTTCCTCCAAAAATACCAAAGAAAATGCTTCCATGGACTCAAAAATTGCTTTTTCAACTTGAGACTTGGAGAGTAAACTATTTTCCTCCCCTTTTGAAGGTTTTGAGATTTTCTCCATCTTGGATGGTCCCAAATTAATTTTTTTGCCATCTTTCACAAAAGTATATGTATTCTTCAAGCCATCGTGATGAGTTTTCCTATCAAATTTCCAAGGTCGTCCAAGAAGCAAATGACAAGCGTCCATCGGAATAACATCACACCACACTTATACTTATTGCCAATAGAAAACTGCACAAGACACCTTTTTGTTACTTTCAATTCATTACCTTTACAAAGCCATGCTAGCTTGTAAGGTCGAGGCTGATCTTCAGTCTTTAGTTTCAACTTCTCCACCATTATAGTAGCAACTATATTTTCAAAACTTCCTCCATCAATAAGGACATTACACACCTTGCCATGCGAAGTGCACCTTGTGTGGAATATATTATTACGAAGCCATGTGTCATCCTCCACAAATTTGGCATTAAGAGTCCGTCGTACCATAAGCGATTCTCCATAATATTCATAAGTAATATTCTCCTCATCATTGGATCCGTCATAGGTAGGTGCTTCCTCAAAAGGTTCCTCCTCCACTTCTTCTTCGACGAGAGTGATAATCTTGCGATTTGGACATTCCACACCGAAGTGTCCAAAACCCTTGCATTTGAAACACGGTTTTTGATTGTTCGGGCCACTTGGTTTCACAAAACCCACATTATTTTCCTTAGATACTCCCGTCTTTTTTTTTCAATATTTTTTGTTGTCGTGCTCCTAGAAATAGCTGGACTACCTCGGTTGGAAGCACCACCACTTGGAGAAAAATGACCACCAAACTTCTTTGATTCTTTTTGTTGTTTTTCGACTTTGAGAGATAACTTACAAACATCATTATAAGTCCAATATGGCTGCAATTGGACAAAATTTCCAATCTCATATCTAAGTCCTCCAAGAAAACGAGCAATAATTTGCTCATCCGGCTCCAAAACATCACATCTCATCATGAGATTCTCAGCAATATAATCTTCTACGGATAGATCTCTTTGCTTGAAACTATGGTATTTGAGAAATGCCTCTTGTCGATAATTATCCGGCAAGAATTTCCTTCATAGTTCCTTCTTCATCTTGTCCCATGTTTGGATTTCTTGCTTACCATCACGAGCACGTTGCTTTTTTAGGTGTTCCCACCAAATGGATGCATATTTCTTCAACTTGATAGCAACAAGCTTCACTTTTCCATCTTCTGGAATCTCTTTAAATTCAAAGATCCTCTTGATCCAATCAATGAATTCATTAGGATCATTTATTCCATCAAAATCTAGAATATCAATTTTGAAATCAAAAGATTTCTCACGAACATTGTTCCTTCGAAGTCTTTGACGGTGAGACGAATTATCGTCACTTGAATCACCATTTCTATCACAATGAAATGGATTTTCCACCTCATTAGATGAAGAACCAGACCCTGAATCATGACCCTCAACATCACGATTCAAAGGTTCGCCACGCGCAAGGCGTTGCTCGAGTTTTTGCACTTGTCTCCTGAAATCTTCCAACTCTATATCACGAAGGTCTCTTTGATGAGCTGCGGGTTCCTCAACATTTGGTCGGTTTCGCCTACTGATTTGTACATATTTGTATGTGATTTTCCTGTATTTTTGCATCGTGTGTTGTGTGCTTTTACGTGTTTTAGGTTTATCTTTTTGTCCTTTTTCTTCCTTTTTATGTTTTTCATCTCATTTGGTATTTAATGTGTTTTTAGTTTATTTTATATGAAATAATCTAATTTTGCTTTATTTTAGTATTATAGCTCGAGACGACGAAGATTGAACGAGAAATGTACTGTGCTAACACTTGGTACCAGTCTGACACTGGGTTACCCAGTGTCTGAGTCATGCCCACACTAGTTGCCGACACCCGCAGCCTGGCACGCGTCGATCGACGCACCGTTCACGCACCATCGACGCAAAGCTTCTGAAGCATCGGTCCTAGCTCCATCGATCGAAGCATTGCCTGTCGACGCGTGTAGCCTGGCTCACGTAGGTCGACGTACCATAAATGCAAAGCTTCTGAAGCGTCGATCCCAGCTCTGTCGATTGACACACTGCCTGTCGACGCGTGCAGCCTGGCCCACATCGATCGATGCACTGTCGACGCACCGTCGATGCTCCGACAGTTTGAGCAGTTATTTTTGAAATTCTATAAAAAGCTGGTGGTTTCTTCATTTTGAGAGTTCTGGGAAGAGGGAGAAAGGTCAGAATAATACAGAAGACCCTCGGTTCATGCCACCATTTCAATTCACGCAAAATTAGACTTAGATAGTTCGTAGTTTTGTCGTTTCTGTGCCGTCTGTCGTTCAAAGACGTTTCTCGCCGCTGAAGATCGTTCGATGGTTGATGCTTCCTTAGATAATAAGTTTTTCTGCACTTTATTTAATAGTTTTTATAGTGTAGCTTTGGTTTTCCTTTGAATGTTAATGTTGAACTTTGATAGCATAATTTAGTGTAATCTTTTTACGGTTCTTCTCGTTCTTAATTTATGCTTATGTTCATGCTTTGGTGCAAATGCTTGATGAGATTATATTGCTGATTATGTTTATGCTTGTTGGCTAAATTTATCGGTTTGGTGTTCTTAGGGTCGTTTAGAACCATCGGGATTGACAACCCCGATCGTGGAGACAATTCCGGCACACTAGACCCTCGTTTTCTTTATCGTTTTAAAAGCTTTCAATTTTATTGCTCGTAGATGTTAGAAAACCTCAAACCATATTCCATCGCGTGTTTAGTTTAGTTTTTATTTTCGTTTCTATGTACGTAAAATCGAACACCAAAATAGTTTCCGATTAGTCTTCCTTGTGATTCGACTCGAGTCAACTTATCGCCTACAATAGCTCCGTTCTCTTGCGGACGAGCTTTTTATTTTAAAGCGAAAAAGTTCGATTCAAAATTTGGCGTTGTTGCCGGGGAAGGCTAAAGGCTACGATTTTTGGTGTTTGCTTTTATTTGTTTGTTTGTGTTAGTGTTTGTTGTTGAATTTTGTTATTGTTTATTTTTGTAAATTTTTGTGCGTTTAATCTCGATTTTTGAGTGTTGTGCTTTGTAGCCACATTTTTGAAGACTCGAGATTTTAGATTGAAGATGGCGGATTCGCCATATGATGACTTTTACATTCCACCTTTTGATGGAAGGATGTTTTGCCCACTGTCCGATTGGCATGGGTTTCGACCGGCAATTCCTTTGAGCTTTGCAATGCGGGAGTATGATCTTGTTGAATTTTACCTCGAGCAACTCCCGATTTTTCATGGATTTCCAAGCGAAGACCCGCTCTATTTTATTCGAGAGTACGAAACTATAACCAGCACATTCCCTCTTTTTGGACTTACATGGGATCAAGTGATGATGCGGCTTTTTATGTTCACATTAAAGGATCGGGCAAGTGAATGGTTGGCTAATTTAGAGCCCGATTCTTTGAAAATGTGGAACGAAGTAGTGGATCAGTTCATGGGGTCGTTCTACTCGTCTGAATGGATCCCACCTTTGATTTCTTACAATTAAAGTTTTAATGATCCATACGCTTCACTTAATCACTTTGATCAACTACAAAGTTCATATTGCCCAACATTTAATGAAAATTCTTATAACCCGAGTTTGGAACTTTTTTACACGGGATATGATTCGTATGCTCCACCCAATTCTGATTCTTCTAGCTATGAACCGTTTCCTCTTCTTTCATCAAACTCTTATGTTTCGAGTTTCGAGCAGTTTTTTCCCAAAATCACATATCACGATTCGAGATATAATGATCCGTGTGCTCCTTGCGAATCATATTCTTATACCCCGAGCTACGATTGTTATCCTTTGTCTCATTCGTGTATTACTGATCATGAAACTCGAGTTGAGGTAAATCGACCTCATTTTGACGAGGTGACATTATTTGATGTGGAAGAGCCTACCGTGGATGTTTGTTCGGGAGAGGTTTGTAAGACGGTTGAGATTGAGGAGTTGGTTGAGATTCGCCCCCTTGCGATTTTTGATGAAACTGCGGATAAAAGTGTGGGGGTGTTGCCGTTGGAGTGCCCAGAATATATTGGAGATTTGAGTTTCCCTACTCTTGGTGAAGAAGATGGAGTTTTAGTGCCGATTTTGGAGGGGAGTGAGACTATTGAGTCATATTTTGAACCACCCGAAGCTTTGTTGAAATCTGATTTTAAGGTGGTAGACGAGATAGTCGAGAAGGTGCCCGATCACCCCATGCCGCAATTTTGGTTTGATATATTCGAGGTGATCGATTACTCGCTTTTCCGACCTTCGAAGCTAGTTGGAGTGTTCGGCATCTCGGGAAATGCTCTTTGTGCCCGCCTTGATGATTATCATCGTCAACTCTTGCTTTAAGAGAATACCAAGGCGTGCACGACCGTCATCTATTTTTAGACCCGCGATAACATCGAACGTGGATGTCGTCAAGTTAGAGACGTTAAATTAAGCACTTATTGGGAGGCAACCCAAGCCTTTTAACTTTATTTGATTTTGTGTGTTTTTGTTTCTTTTCGTTTCAGGTTCCCCTCGACTTTTAAGCCCGTTGGATGGTCTTGGATGCTCGACTCATTATCACAAGCACGATTTCAGGGACGTATCTCTCTTTCTCTTCCTTTTACCATACCTTGCTTAATTTTTCATTTTATACAATGTGGACATTGTATGGTTTAAGTGTGGGGGGTTTGTCCTTGGTTTGGTTAGTAAATTTTTTATGCTTGCTTGTGGCTGATTTGAGTTGTGTGTATTGATATTGACTGGAACCTTGACGAAGTGACGTGGTTAGATGATTTGGTTAGGATATTTAGACTTCCGTTCGAACAATAGTGTAATTGTGGGGAATGAAGTGTAAATAATCTATGAAGTGTCTTGTCCCTTGTTCATTTCATGTTTCGTTCTTAAGAGTCGAATACTCTCTACTAGCCCCATTTTCAGTTAACCTCTATAGGATTTTATGTAAATTTTCTTTTTATTATGGAGACGTTAAAACTCCACGTGCGTTATTGAAGAATGTTATTAGTTGCACTTAGAAACGTAAGATTGGAGTCAATGAACTCTCGCTGTTGATTGATGTAAATTATGTTCGTTTAGTACCTTAACGTATAAAAAAAAAAAGAAAAAGAAAGAATAAGTACAAGAAGAAAAAACCTTGTACAAGTTGAGTTCTTATTTTTATTTCTTAGATTGTTTTGTTAAAGAGGTGTATAGATGACTGGGCTAGTCGGGTGGCGATTTGGCGGTTTGAGCAGGGATAGACTTTGGCCGAGGCATGGATGGGTGACGTACATGGAGGTCAACTCATTACTTTTAGGTGTTCGGAAGCTAGTCTAAATCTCTTATCTCAAGTTATCGTGTCGTCCTTTTAGTTGAGTTTTTAGTCGATCTAATGCATAAACTTCTTGAATCATATGAATGCATTAGTGATTAGGACATCGGGTAATTAGCTCTTCCTTGTCTACGTCTAGATTAGACTTTGCTTGAGGACAAGCAAAAAGCTAAGTGTGGGGGAATTGATTTGTACATATTTGTATGTGATTTTCCTGTATTTTTGCATCGTGTGTTATGTGCTTTTACGTGTTTTAGGTTTATCTTTTTGTCCTTTTTCTTCCTTTTTATGTTTTTCGTCTCGTTTGGTATTTAATGTATTTTTAGTTTATTTTATATAAATAATCTAATTTTGCTTTATTTTAGTATTATAGCTCGAGACGACGAAAATTGAACGAGCAATGTACTGTGCTGACACTGGGTTACCCAGTGTCTGAGTCATGCCCACACTAGCTGTCGACGCCCGCAGCCTGGCACACATCGATCGACGCACCGTCGATGCACCGTCGACGCAAAGCTTCTGAAGCGTCGATCCTAGATCCGTCGATCGATGCATTGCCTGTCGACGCGTGCAGCCTGGCTCGCGTAGATCGACGCACCGTCGACGCAAAGCTTCTGAAGCGTCGATCCCAGCTCCGTCGATCGACGCAATGCATGTCGACGCGTGCAGCCTAGCCCGCGTCGATCGACGCATCGTCGATGCTCCGGCAGTTTGAGCGGTTATTTTCGAAATTCTATAAAAAGCCGGTGATTTCTTCGTTTTGAGAGTGCTGGGACGAGGGGGAAAGGTTAGAATAATACAGAAAACCCTCGATTCATGCCACCATTTCAATTCACGCAAAATTAGAGTTAGATAGTTCGTAGTTTCGTCGTTTCTGTGTCGTCCGTCGTTCAAAGCCGTTTCTCGCCGCTGAAGATCATTCAATGGCTAATTCTTCCTTAGATAATAAGTTTTTCTGCACTTTATTTAATAGTTTTTATAGTGTAGCTTTGATTTTCCTTTTAATGTTAATGTTGAACTTTGATAGCATAATTTAGTGTAATCTTTTTACGGTTCTTCTCGTTCTTAATTTATGCTTATGTTCATGCTTTGGTGCAAATGCTTGATGAGATTATATTGCTGATTATGTTTTTGCTTGTTGGCTAAATTTATCGGTTTGGTGTGCTTAGGGTCGTTTAGAACCATCGGGATTGACAACCCCGATCGTGGAGACGATTACGGCACACTAGACCCTCGTTTTCTTTATCGTTTTAAAAGCTTTCAATTTTATTGCTCGCAGATGTTAGAAAACCTCAAACCTTATTTGATCGCGTGTTTTAGTTTAGTTTATTTTTAGTTTTTAATTCACTACAAAAAAAACCGGCGATACTGACGGCCAAATCCGTCAGGATTCCGTCAGTATATCAAATACTGACGGCCTTCTGACGGATAATGGCCGCCAGTATTTTTTGCGGTCAGGGATTGTCGTATCCTGACGGGAAACATAACCCACCAGGAAATGCCGGCGGTTTTCTTGACGGCTTTTGCCGCCAGAAAACGCCCGCCAGTATTCCTGTCGGGTTGTGCCCGCCAGGAATATCTGATGCTTTCCTGGCGGGCCAGGCCGTCAGCATTCCTGGCGGGTCTACCCGCCAGGATTTACTGTCGGGTTAGTTTCCCGCCAGGATTTACTGGCGGGTTGGCCGCCAGCACTAATAAACAAATAAAGTAATTAAAAATAATTAAATTAATATTAATTAATAAACAAATTTTAGATAAAATTTAATTAATTAATAATTAAATTAAAAATAATAAAGAAATAAAATTTTAGAGATAATCCAAAATAAATAATCCACTAATAAAAAAATCAAAACAAATCATTCAATAACAAAAAATCGTTTCAGCAATCGAATGTATAAAAATATAACTATCCATCTAAATATGACCACCATCCGGATCAGGGGGAGGCTGACGACCCATGGCCCGAGCAACAGCTTCTTCAATCTGCTGACGGAGCGTCAACTGGGTACGCTCCTGCTCCTCACGGATCCGCTGAATCTCTAGCGCCTTGCTCATCGCGGATCCGCTGAAACTGCTCAAGCTGCTCCTGCTGGGACTGCACCCTGCGTCTGGAGCTGAAGAACATCGGCGGTGGAGGTGGAAGAAGTACTGCAGCCCTTCTGAGTCTTCCCAAAGCATCCAAGGCCATAGCGTCGACCCTTCCTATTCCCGACGACCTGTAGGTAGACCTCGTTTGGGTCTACCTGAGGGCTGCTATCATCAGACGACGCAGCACGCCTCTCCTCCAAAGCCCTCTCATAATCCTCCTGATATCAAAATTTTCAGCTATTATTACCAAACAACTTTTATCAGATTTTATAATAACTTTTATCAGATTTTTTAATAAATCGGTTATATATATAACATATAAAACTTACAGCTATCCTCTGGGCTTTGGGATCCGTAAATGTGCCGTCGGGATTTCGATGATACCTCAGCAGAAGCTCGTAGTTACTGGGCTGCGAACCCGTCTGTGCAGCCTGTATTTAAAATTACATTTACAATATTTAATATAATGAATTAATTAAAACATAAATTTATACATGTTCAATAATATAATTTAATTACTTAAAATATTATCATTGACTTACAATCTCGGCCGCCTGTCGATTAGCCGGCATGGACCCGCCTCGATGCTTCGCTATACCAGTCGAAGGGCCGCCGGGCTCGCTCATCCTGTTCCGCCTGGCCTTCTCAGATTTCTCCACCTCCTCAGGCCGCTGAAACTCCAACAGCCACCTGTTCCAAGTCGTCTCCCCTACAATAGCAGGTATCGTCCCACTCGTCCGATACGCCTTCCTCCACTCGTATATACGACTCTTATAAGACTCCCGCATCGAGACATAGAATGCCGCCCTGATGGCATTTCTCGTCGTACATACGAGTGTCCCACCACACCAATCCCTACAAAAGAAATACAATTAGACAAAATAATTAAGCAATTCACTTAACATAAATAAATAAAAAATACTTCAAAATTACCCTAAAACGAGGCCACCACGTCTGACGATGGCTGTCCGGGATGTGCTCGTATTTCCACCCATCTGGGTGGATACGAGCCTCGTGTATAGTCCTGAGATAGGTCGGC
>BMAC01000360.1:111628-180399 GCA_014905375.1 Phtheirospermum japonicum | reverse complement strand
GTTAATAATAATTAATTAATATAGATTAGAGGCGAGTTGAAAATGTGACATCTTTTGAATTTTTATAAAGTACTTAAATATAATTATTAATTAATTTAATTTAAATATTAAACTATAATATTAATTAATTTTATAATAATTAATAAATTGAATAGAGCACGACACATCCTTTCAATTTTTATTTTAAATTTGAAACTTTGTAATCTTTAAAAATATTTTTTATATTTAGTTTTTTATAAATCCGTGTAATACACGGGTGCGTGTGTTACACGGGATTTATCAAAAGATAAATGTAAAAAATATTTTTCATCATTATAGAGTTTTTTAAATATAAAAATAAAAATTTCAATAGATATCGTATCATCAACTCGTATCTTGTACCCGACAGGGAAAACCTGTAAAAATTAAATTTATAAAAAATTTAAAACATACAACCGCTCGCGTGTCACATGTGAATATGTGGTATAAAAAGTTAAAATCTATAAGGCACCGATAATTCTATTGAAAAATATCGTACATCTAACTTGTAGTATGTGTAATATTATTTTATTATTTATTTTTTCTAATTTGTTCGTATAAATATATAATGTGTATATCAATGCATTATATTGAGATTAGATAAAGAAATTTAGAATATATTTAATATTATTTTCCTACGTGGTAATAATTTATTATTATTTATTTTATCTTTTTACACACACACACACACACACACACACACACACAACACACACACACACACACACACACACACACACATATATATTATATATAATATATATATATATAATATAATATATATATATATATAATATATATATATATATATAAAAAGATAAAATAAATAATAATAAATTATTACACGTAGGAAAATAATATTAAATATATTCTAAATTTCTTTATCTAATCTCAATATAATGCATTGATATACACATTATATATTTATACGAACAAATTAGAAAAAATAAATAATAAAATAATATTACACATACTACAAGTTAGATGTACGATATTTTTCAATAGAATTATCGGTGCCTTATAGATTTTAACTTTTTATACCACATATTCACATGTGACACGCGAGCGTTGTATGTTTTAAATTTTTATAAATTTAATTTTTACAGGTTTCCCTGTCGGGTACAAGATACGAGTTGATGATACGATATCTATTGAAATTTTTATTTTTATATTTAAAAACTCTATAATGATGAAAAATATTTTTTACATTTATCTTTTGATAAATCCCGTGTAACACACGCACCCGTGTATTACACGGGATTTATAAAAAACTAAATATAAAAAATATTTTTAAAGATTACAAAGTTTCAAATTTAAAATAAAAATTGAAAGGATGTGTCGTGCTCTATTCAATTTATTAATTATTATAAAATTAATTAATATTATAGTTTAATATTTAAATTAAATTAATTAATAATTATATTTAAGTACTTATAAAAATTCAAAAGATGTCACATTTTCAACTCGCCTCTAATCTATATTAATTAATTATTATTAACTCATTTTATATTTTTATGTTTAGGTTAATTTTGTTAATAATTATAATTACATATTTCGAAAAATTCAAAATATATCATACTCTCAAACTTCTCGCATTGGGTCATTGTCTAATAAATATTAATTAGTTATTATATTGCATTTTAAAATATGCAACATGTGTCTTAAATCATATATATTTTAAAGATATATTTTTTAAAACAAATAACAAACAATGATGCTTTTAAGATTTAACTTTTTTTCAAAATTTTAAATTTGCTTATGTGGCAGCAGTTATTTAGGAAATTCTTGTGCTGTTTTTAGATACACGTAGTGATAAACTTGTACCTAGTCAATAATTCAGTGCTATTTATAAAATTGATAAAAGTGCGAAAGTACCCTTATATTTGTATATTATTAATTTAATAAGGGATTTTGCCCGTGCCCATGCCCATGCCCATATCCATTAAACGAGTAATTCTCCTATCCATCATGGATAATTTTATCGAGTACCTATCACGTCCATTACTCATTGTCATCCCTACTTCCAAATTTTATTTTTCCAAGAAGACTGATGTTTCTACATCGACTAAGCCGGTTTTAATGATACAATTACTCATGCACCATTTCACTTGTTGACTTGACATTAGAATGAGTGTTAAAATAAATACATATTTAATGTGTTTTTATCAACAAGTAATTGATAAAAGTAATTTAAATATTCATTAGTCTTATACAATTACAAAACTATTTATTTAATACCCTGTATAAATGGATTTTCGATAATTAAAAAACCTAATTTGGTTACACCTCTTTTTCTTCATCCTTTAATCTTTTATGCTTTACTTTAATAAAATGCACTTTGCAATATAAACTTTTTTTTAAATCACGATCCAAACTTTGTTTAACCAGAAGGTTACGAAATGAAAAACAGATGAATTTATGTTGAAAAGTATAAAAATACTTAAAATTCATGTTGCAAGAACCAATTTAAATGGCTTCATGAAAGATGAATAGATGAATGCATGGCGATAACTCAAAGAATTGGTAAACCTTTGACATGTCAAGTTCAGTTTTGTGTTTAAATTAATAAATTTTTTGTGTTAAGGTCGGATCTTTAGTATTCTCTTATTTATTACCTGATGAACTTTTCGTGTATAAATTAATAAATTTAAGTGTTGGGTGTGCGCACATTATAACATATGAAAATACATACCATATGAGTTAACACTGTATTAAGTTTTCTATGGTAAAATGCTAGATATTTTCAAAGGAAATCATTAGTTAAATAAGAATAAATTTATGATCAAAATAACCAAGTGTGCAGGTAAGATATTTAAAAATTGAAAAGAGAAATTCGAGTTAGTAAAAATCAAAATGTTAGTGTTGAAATGGTCAATAATGGGCAGCTACCCACCTATCACTGATAAATGGTCCTTATAATGGGCAGCTGTCCTGTCTCTATCATTTGCAAATTGCAAAGGCAAACAAAGTAGCGCGAAAAATCCTGAAATATCCAAGTCCATGCTCCCTGCTCCCAAATTAGGTGCGCAGACGAGACGATATGAGACGAGTTTAAGCTTGGATTATATTGGTCTTAAACTCAAAAATTAAAATAAGGGTTGATTTGAATTCGAATTCAGTGATTTAAAAAAAAAGTTCGAACTTGAACTCGGTTATTAGTATCAAAATTCGACATCAACTTGAGATCTTGATTTTGAATTCATAAATCGAGTTGATTTCAAGCTCGACCTTGAAACTTTTTTTTTTATCGATTTTTTATTTTTGTTATTTTAAATAAAAAATATAATACGTATAAATAATATATAATATATAATACAAATAAATATATATAAAGACAAATACTTATATTAGGTTAAATTAACGGGTTATGATCAGTTAATTCATCTGACCCGATTCTATAATGTACCGATTTTTATATTATAATGTATTGGTTTATGTACTCGAACCTATTGACTTTTTATAATAGGATGCATTGGTACTATAATTTAATAAATTATTATTATAATATATTGATTTTGTATTATAATGCATTGTTATAAAATTTTGGCCTGAAGGGATAATACGTTAGTACAGCCTTATAAAAGTATTGCCCATATATAAAACAGTTTATCTATATATGAAATGATTACTGTGGCACCCCACCCACTCCCCTACATTTACATCCATTAATTTACCAATATTTGTAATTAACTTTTAATCCAATGATCGTGATTAAGTGAAAAATAGTGTACTCACGGCACCTCATTAAAAATTTTCGTATATACATATATACACACACGTGTATTGATACATATTCCGGACAACATAACCACTGTTCCTAGGAAATTAAATATAGCGTGTAGTAAGGGTTGGAATTTTCATATGTATTGACTTTGACTAAATACAGGGAACACTTTATGTAGCTGAGTCCACTGTTTTAAAAACCGGATCGGACCGGCCGGTTCAACCGGTTAAACCGGGAACCGGTCATTGACCCGGTCCGATCACACCTATAAAACCGTTTTAGCGGTTAAACCGGCCAAGAACCGGTCAAAACCGGTTAAACTGAAAATCGGCAAAAAAAAACGGTTGAACCGGTCAAACCGTTTTTTATGTGCAAAATATTGTGTATGATTCAACTAAATTGGCATAATTATATTAATGATCCATGGAACCTAATCAAGCGATATGAAAATAAATAAATTATGTTCGGTCAATTTTATTTTTTTATTTTTTTATTTTTATCTCTCTTAATAATCTAGACAAATAATTAAGATAGTGATCTATGACTTATATATCACATAACAAAGAATTACATTAATATGTTTAATAAAGTATAAATAAATTAAGCATGTTTATATAATAAATTAATTACTTTTTCTAAATACGAATCAAATTAATATTTATATTAATACATTACATAATATTTCATACTATATAATTAATAATATTATGTTTTTATTAATACGGTTGGACCGGCGGTTGAACCGGTCCGACCGGTTGAACCGTGAACCGGTGAGGAGACCGGTTCGTTCACGGTCCGGTTTTTAAAACATTGGCTGAGTCAAGTGCTGAGGTTTATTTGGATAAAGGAGTATACGGAAATCAAAAAACACCAATAGCTCATTAAATATACAGGGGAAAGCCAGCCTGTGCTTGATCACAGTCTCATACAATTTATGTCTTACCGTCTGGAAAAACACATGAGCTGTCAAATGATGGTGGCCGCTCTTTTTTTCCTCATTCTCCAAACAAACCTCCTATTCTTCTCAGTCGAATCCTTCTGCTACAACAATGGCAACTACACTCTTAACAGCACCTACAGCAACAATCTCGACACCGCCCTCTCCTCCATACCCGCAAACATCGGCATCAGCGGTTTCTACAACGCCTCCGCCGGGTCCCGGAACCCGGATATAGCCTACGCCATCGCCCTCTGCCGAGGCGACGTTCAGCCACCCACGTGCCGCGAGTGCATCCGGAATCTCACCGCCCGCCTTCGAGCAGCCTGCCCCAATCAAAGGCAAGCGATCGAGTGGGAGGATTCCTGCATGCTCCGATACTCAAACCAGACTATACTCGGAATCATGGAAACGAGGCCGGCACTGTTTATGTCGAATGTAGAGAACGCCACAAATCCCGGCGAATTCTTGACCTATCTGAGAGGGCACCTCGACAATCTCCGGGACCTAGCAGCTAACGGCGGTCCTCTGAGGAAAGTGGCGGCTGCGAATGTTAGGGCGAATGACTTTCAATACATCTTTGCGCTGGTGCAGTGCACCCCGGATTTGTCCAGCGATGACTGCACTGGATGCTTAATTGCTGCTGCAGCTGAGATACCGACATGCTGTGACAGGAGGAGAGGGGGTAGAGTCCTCTATCCCAGCTGCAATCTTCGTTACGAGAGGTATCCGTTCTTTAATGAGACTAGGCTTCAAGAACTAGTGCCGGTGCCGCCGTCCCCTGCACCTCAGCCACCATTAGCCCCTGTAACACCGTTACCGCCTTCGCCAGGTCATCAAATTTATTTTATATTGGTGTTTGTGATTTGAGATATTAATTTGTTCACACATCAACAAGGATCATGAATCAACGTTTCATAAAGTAAAATAGATAAATATAATATTCGAGTTTTTTTGTTTATATGTCGTTATAGGCTTACAGCTAACAAATAATCTCAATTCTGCAGGAACAAATAGTGGAAATAACACAACCCGGATAATCATCATTGTGGTTGTTTCAGTTGCTGCGTGCGTGATATTAGCTGTGTTTGTTTGTATCTTGTTTAGAAAGAGAACAAAACAGAGACTAGAGAAAAGCCATGAGAGTAAACATCTGATCTTTTCTTAAAACTTTGTGTTGTGATCCTTTTCCTTGTGTGTACAACTCTACGAGAATTTACCTTCATCGCGTATTCAACTAAAGTTTTTAACTTTCAACTATTTTGAAGATGTTGACGAGATCAGTACAATTGAATCTCTCAAATATACTTTGAGCACAATCAGAGCTGCGACAAATGATTTCTCCGATGATAACAAGCTGGGTCAAGGTGGATTTGGGGCTGTTTACAAGGTAATTTTATATATTTTATAGATGTATGTAAATAAGAGCCTACATACAACACCTTTAAATTAGGGAAACAAAATGATCATGTCTTCTCACATGTTTTGATTTAATATTTTGTAGGGAAAGCTTTCAAATGATCAAGAAATAGCAGTCAAAAGATTGTCTAAGGATTCAGGGCAGGGTGATCTAGAATTTAAGAATGAGGTCTTATTGTTGGCAAAGCTTCAACACCGGAATCTTGTTAGACTTTTGGGATTTTGCCTAGAAGGAATCGAGAAACTTCTCATATACGAATTCGTGCAGAACGCAAGCCTAGATCAATTCATATTTGGTAACACGCTTCTTTTATCCGTATTACTCGACAGAATGTTTGATGAGATTAGTGTGATTTGAGATTTATTTAAACTTACACTTCACTTTTGGGCATGTAGACCCAGTCAAACGTTCGGTCTTAGATTGGGAGAAGCGGTACAAGATCATAGGGGGTATAGCAAGGGGAATTTTGTACTTGCATGAAGACTCTCAAGTCAGAATCATTCACCGTGATCTCAAACCAAGTAATGTCCTTTTGGATGGAGCAATGAACCCCAAGATCGCAGACTTTGGCATGGCAAGGCTATTTGGGCACGATGATACACAAGGAAATACCAGTAAAATTGCTGGAACATTGTAAGTCTTAACAACCACTTCAGAGCAATTATTTTATCTGTGTTTATAATTTTAGGAATAACTACAATTTACATGTTGCGTGCAGTGGATATATGGCTCCAGAATACGCAATGCATGGACAGTTTTCTATTAAGTCGGATGTCTTCAGTTTTGGAGTTCTAGTCCTGGAAATCATTAGTGGTCAAAAAAATAATAATGTCCAACTTGGGGAGAATGTACAGGACCTTTTGACCTTTGTAAGTGAAAATGTTAGAATTGATTATAATCAACTTAATTGATTGATGTTAAATATACTATATGGATTTGTAAATCAAAATTACTCTCCAATTATTACAGGCCTGGAAAAATTGGAATGGAAGAACACCAGCAGAATTGGTGGATCCTTGCTTGAGGTCTGGTTCAGGTTCCATAAGTGATATGGTGAGATGCATTCACATTGGTTTGTTATGCGTTCAAGAGAATGCGGCTGATAGACCAACAATGGCTTCGGTTGTCCTAATGCTTAATAGTGTCTCCTTAACTCTGGCAGCACCCACAGAGCCAGCATTTTACATGCCAAGTCACTATGGTTCGGATTCTTTAGCACTTCTACATGAGAATAATTCCAGTGGGTATGAGTACAAAAACTCATCAAACAGTAACGCACAAACTCAATCTGATACTTCATCTAGAAATGAAGCTTCAATCAGTGACTTATATCCACGTTGATTTTCGAAAACTTACGTGGGCCTATTATCTCTAGTTGCATTGTGTCGAGCTTGTGTAGCAACTTGTACAACATATAGAATGTAATGTACATGTTACGTTTATTAAATAATTTATTTTTGTGTTTTTGAGGTAATATCAGCATGTGTAGAGTTGTATTTTCTCCACATGTGTAGAGTCCCCTTAATAAGTGGTGTTTTGACGAGTTTGGTGTCCCATCGGAAGATCCAATCATTATATTACATTTCAGATGCAATGTACAGGTCCAATTATACGGGAAACAAGCATGTTGTACCAATGTGTAGAAAAACGCTCTTTAGTTAAAATGGCCCAGACAAAATCATCAACCTCAGACCAACACGACGCTGAATCAGCGGTGACTTTGTAATGGGATGTGAACTCAAGAAACTTACCATGTATGGTCGCATATGTCTACCGCAAGGCCTGAATCATATTAACAACAGAGGTGTCTACACGCAATAGCGAAGGTAAGAACAGTATATTTGACGGCTCTCGTGGCACCACACTATAGACCACCTAAAAAGTGCTGAGTCATGTGTTGCGATTCACGACCACATTATGCGCAAACTCATATTAACATAAGATACTATCCTAAGATCATAGATTTTCTCCAACACAACAGCTCAATAAGTTCCCAAACAAATAATTTACGACCTCGGTTTGCCCGTTCATTTTGGGTGATAAGTGCTTCTAAAGTCCACACGAGTGTAGGTCATACGCCACAAACTACGCCAGAAAAAGTTCATGAACCGAGTGTCATAGTCCAACATGATGGATATGGGCAACCAGTGCAAGAAGTACACCTCATGGAAAAATAACTAGGCGATGTGGACGATATCGGAAGTGCATGTTCAAGGGATAAAATGGATCATCTTCAAGAAACGATCTACAATAACAAATATTGAGTCACAACCCCATTGTGTCCATGGTAAACCCAATACAAAATCCACATGAATAGCTGACTAAGGTTGCGACAAAGCAATAAGGGTCCGGTACAAACCCACATTTGATGCCGTCCCTTTAGAAACTTTACAACAACGAGTGACATACCGAGTTATCTCTTGACGAAGTATATGGATGTTGAATGAATATGATAGGTAGGTAATGACCCACATGGCCGATCCCATGGATTTCTAAAATAAGTTTGAGCCGGAGGCTACAATCAGGAATACACAAACATACGAGTAAAAAATCGTATACCAATAAGAATTCTTCTTCGTCGCCTGCACGAACCCATGTCAAAATGGGGCCAAAAAATGTGTCTAGGTCATATAAGTCACATAACAAGTCAAATCTCGTGATAGAAACTTACTTGTCGGTGACTAATTAAAGGGTTTGATGGCTAAGCACATAGGTCACACGGTTCGAGAAAATCGAATGATGCCTTGTGAAGAAAGTAAACTGTTTTTAGATACGCAGCCCATGAGGCATGTTGCGTCGAAATATTATCTTGGGTAGCCAAGTGCTGAAGTTCCTCGCGATTGATGAAGAGAAGAACTCGCGCTAAAATAAATAGTGGCGCCAACAAGGAACAACGTAAACAACGGCATGAAACTCTATGTCATAGGTACGGTATCGTGCACCCGGGTCCGATAATTTTTGCTAAGAAATCTACATGTCGGGCTTGCTGGCTCATAATGGTTCCTATGTCCACTTTTGACACGTCGCACAAAAGTTTGAAGGAAGGACCAAAATCAGACAAAGTAAGAACATACATTGTAGTAAGCTTGTGTTTAATTAAGTCGAAACCATTAGAAGCAACCTGTTTTTACTGGAATCATTTACCACTCATACAATCGGTGATCAGAGCCATAATAGTGCTGAAATGAGAAATGAAACATCGATAAAGGAGGCAAGCCCGTGAAAGCTTCGAGCTTCACTAACTGGCGTAGGTGTCAGTTTGACTCGAATAGTGGAGATTTTTGCGTTGTTGAAACGATTATAAGAGGTGAAAATAGTATATTTCTAAAACTAAATCTGACTCCACCATAATAGGCATTTATTGGGGATGATAGAGAGTCTTTTAGCCCAAAGAATAAGGACAATCCGTAAATATATCATATGCTCATCAACCATCCAATTATAGACAAAAATGTTGTTAAAGTAAACGAAGACACAAGTGCTGATAAGTGCGACAATGTGTAGCTCATAACATGCACAAATGTGCTCGGAGCATTAGACAGGTCCAACGCCATCAAGTGTATTGAATGCGGTTTCCACTCATCTCCCCTTTGTTGTGAATTCAATAATAGTCACTTTGTTAATCGTTCTTACTGAAAATCACGACACCACCCAATCAGTCCTGAAGATCATCTAAGCATGTAATTGGGAAGTGGTGACACACCGTGACTTTATTTATAGCGCGACTGTCAACATACATGTGCCAAGAGGCATCTCTCGAGCGACATCATGACTTGTTCCTCGACCTGGCGACATAACTCCCCGGTCAGGCTCATGCGATAGTGGGGCTGATTTGGAAGCAAGGCCACGGGAATAAGTTCAATTTAGTGCTGAAAATCACGGAATGGATGTAAGCCTGGCGGGAGGTCTATCGGAAAAAACATTTTTGGCGGTACACTGACGGTGCCCGTCAGCATTTCTTTAAACAAAAAATTGGGTAGTCCTAGCCCGTGTCAATTAAATCCGGTATACTGACTGTGCATGCCCGTCAGTATTTTTTAAATATTTAAAAAAGAAATTGGGCAGGCATAGCCCGAATCATTTAAATCCCACATTGACATGGGTGGGTTTCGAAAACCTGACCACTCATAAATAGAGAAGGAATGTTACCATCTCTCATAAATAGAGAAAGAGTGTTACAAACTCACCAAGTCAATTACATGTCAGAATTTATATATATTTTAATAAATATTAGATATGTATATTAAGTTATAAATTATATTTAATAATTAATATTGTTATATTTATAAATGTAAATTATATTTGTGAATAATGATATATTATAAATACATAATATTATATATATTTATATAAATATAATTATTTATAAATAATTATAAGTATATATTATTTCGAAATATATATGATCAACTATAAATATATATTATATATAAATATACAATTTAGATATATATATATATATATATATATATATATGAATGATATATAATTATTATCAATATATATTATTTGTAAATATTATATATATATATATATATATTATAAATATATATTATATATAAATAATGATATATAATTATTATAAATATATAGTATTACTTATAAATATATAGATATATAATAATTTTATATTATATTTATAAATTATGTTTTAATTAAATTAAATTTTTAATTAATTAATTAATTAATTATGTATGTATGTTATATTATATTATAAATGATTAATAAAATTATATATTTTATTTTATAAATAACTAATTATATTGTAAATATATAATATTAATTTAAAATTTATTATAATTATAAATTTATAAATTTATATTTTGACATTTATTTTATATCCATTTAAATAATATATCAATTTGAATATATATATATATATATATATATATATATATTGCTGACGGGTATTGATCGTCAGCATTATGTGATTTTTTTTTAATATTGCTGACGGGCATAGGCCGTCAGCAATTCGTCAGTATATGACGGCTTGTTGCCCGTTAGCATTTTCTGTCAGCATTCGCCTATTTTCTTGTAGTGTATTTCAACCAACCCGCAAGAAACTGCTCAAGTAGTGAGTTAATGTAGTATCAGTTGGAGCGAAAAGTCCTTCCAACAATACTGCTGCGTAATTCTCACATTCTCGTTCAATTTAATAATAATATATAATAATTAGTAAATATAATGTATATACAATTATTTTAAGTGATATATTTAATAAATGATATATTAAATAAAAATAAAAAATTTTATAAATTTTTTGTCTATTTTTATTTTGTTATTATCTAAGTCTACTATATTTGAATCACACACACACACACACGTATATATAGTATAACTTTCAATATATATTATATAATTATAACACACTTTTAAACAACAACAACAATAATAATATAATTGTTTATAAATAGATATAATAAATGATTTTTTCAAAAACAATAAATAAATATAAGTTTTTTCTATTTTCATATTTGTTTTTGTTTAAATATATTATTATTTTAATTTAATAAATATAATATAATTTTATATTCATATTATATATTTTAATACACTATTAAATAATAATTTGTAAATTTAACTATTATATATATAAATATAAAAAATATAAAAGATCTTACATCTCACTTGGATGGTCTAACGGTGAGGCTCATTTCCTTCACCCTTAAGGTGAGGGGTTCGTGCCCTCTTGACTTCATTTCGGTGAATTTAAAGGTTTAATGAACGGGCTGGGCTTGGGCTGTGTCACAACAACGATTTTTTCTATGCATGGCAACAATAGAATTGGAAGGACAAGTCGTTCCTATTGATATTGAAGTTGTAGGAGCAACCCAATACAGCAAAAGTAAGGATAACAACATGCTCGTTTGGGCCGACTGATGGTTGCACAAGCCACTGTGTCACAACAACGATTTTTTCTATGCATGGCAACAACAAAATCGGAAGGACAAGTCGTTCCTATTGATATCGAAGCTGTAGGAGCAACCCAATAGAGCAAAAGTAACGATAAAAACATGTATAAGAACGATTTTTGTCTTTCCTATTGCACTCAATTGTTGTAGTGAATCTTATAAATTTACATTTATGAACAGTAACGGAGATAAAAATGTCTATATCTGTTGTGATAAAAATATTTATGTTTATTTTGATAAATATGCTCATATTCATAGTGATAAATGTTCATCTCCATTATAATAATTATCAATCACCATTTTATAAATATATTTATCATAATCATCTATAATATGATAAATATCAATCAATGTGTGATATCGATTTTTGTAAGATAAATGTACAATTCTCATAATGGAGATGAATAAGTAACAAAGTTAAGGTTAATCGTACAAATATTCATCTTAATAATAATAAATACTCATTTCCTTTGGGCCTATTTGAACTAGCATTCATTGAGATTGGGGTATTTAGAATTAATATTTGTTATAAGATTCAAAATTCTTTTCTTTTTATTGTAGATGTCAAATCATGTCTGAAAAGTGAATAATGTTGTATTATAATATTGCATTTAGTACTCCGCCCGTTCCATTCTATCTGTTGCAATTGGCCGTTTCCTGCAGATTAAGAAAGATGATTGGTGTTATAATTATAGGTATCAAATGATCATAATATTCTTTTATTTAAAATAATTAAAAGTGTGAAATAATAAAGATGTGTGTAAAAGTAGTAAAACAACATTTAATTCTTATTTGAGAAAGTAAAGAATAACCATGATTCTCTCTTAAAAATATAAATATTACAAATAGAATGAGACAAAAATTTTTTCCAAATACGACTTATAGAACGGGACGAAAAGAGTAGTATTTAATTATTAATTATAAAAAATATTAATTATATATTTAATTTTGAAATATTAAAATAAATAAATATTTAAAAACAAATCTAATATTTCAAATAATAGGACAAACTAGCATCATAAATAATTATCTCCTTTACACATGTTGATACATAGTACAACTTTTAGAGAAATGTATGTAATAATGACTTCCCCTAGCTACCTAACCCTATTAAACCCTGGGGCCAATGTGGTTAGATACTTTGAATCAAATAATCTATAGAAAGGCCCAATAAATAGTGATATTGTTAGGACCGGACTTTATTAAACTTTGGGCAAATTTTGGGAAATAGTTTGCATTTCACCTCAAATCAGTAGAATTTATGCTGGTTTTTAAGAAATGATAGAAAATTTTATTCAAAAATTTCTTGTCCTAATAATGATAGGAATTTTGAAGAAAAATCCCCAATGCATTTTTTTATTTTGTGGTCCATTCCCCTTTTAACTAATTTCACTCTCCACTCCCTAATATATATTTAACTTTTAGTAGCACTCCCTTGTTTTATAAAAACCCAAAATTAATTTAATGGATTTGTCTTTTTGTGTAGAAAAGTCCAGGTCTATTGTTCAAAAAATGGGTACTTACTTCCGATGTATATAATACTTAGTGGTTGTATCCTAAATACTTCGTACCTTTGAAATTAATACTTAACTTAAAATACTTCGGAAATTACCATGATAAAAGAACCTTGAAAATGGTATCAGAACCTAGGTTTATTAAGAACTTAGAAAAAGAATCTATTATAATTATATAATTAACTTTTGGTGGGGAGATTTATTTCTAAAATGGATTCGAACGAATGTTCGAGAAGTATTCATTTCAGGCGATATTTCCAGAACTTGGGATAACCAATATGATGAACAAGAACTTGCAGGAGTCGATAGGGAAACCTTGAGATAATGCGAGAAAAAAAAGGCGTACCATCTGAGTTACTGTTGGGTGAATCAGATGCTGAAGACGGATCTCATGAACCATAGGGATGCAGCTCATGAATCCCATCAATAGATCCAACTGCAGCAAGGTATCCGATTCCCCTGAGAATCTTAGAGAAATCCAAAGGATGATACAAGATATCGACCACCATATGGATACCGGGGCTACCGCTCACATGATGTCGGACCGAGGTAATCTTACGTCTTATTTTAATTTGAGCAATAAATATGGTATAATTATCGGAAATGGTCATTCTATCCCAATAAGTGGTCATGGTCATGCACAACCGCCCTCCCCAAACCCACCTTTATCCTTGAAAAATGTACTACATGCTCCCAAACTTATCAAAAATTTAATTTCAGTTAGAAAATTTACTACCGATAATTCAACTTGTGTTGAATTTGATCAGTTTGGATTTTTTGTGAAGGATTTTTGGACAGGGACACATCTAATGAGGTGTGATAGTCGGGGTTGTCTTTATTCCATTTCTACTACAATACCATCCACATTTGCCTCTTTAGCACCTACCTCTTGGCATGCACGTTTGGGCCATCCTGGCGCACCCATATTTGGTTTTTTCATTTAAATCAATTTATTGGTTGTAGAGTTTTGAATAAGTCTCATATTTTTCATTCTTGCACTCTTGGAAAACATATTAAATTACCCTTTGTTACCTCCACTTCATGCACATCCATGCCATTTGACATTATTCATTGTGATCTATGGACTTATCTGATTTTAAGTTCATCGGGTCATAAATATTATTTGCTTTTGGTGGATGATTTTTCTAAACTTTTGTGGACATTTCCGTTATCTCAAAATCACAAGTTCTTGCCACATTCTTAAACTTTAGAGCTTTTATTCACACACAATTTGAACGAGAAATAAAGACCATTCAATGTGATAACGGCAGGGAGTTTGATAATGGGCCAATTTGGGTTTTTTGCAAAACAAATAGTATATCCTTCCGCTTATCTTGTCCTCACACATCTTTCCAAAATGGAAAAGCCGAACGAAAAAATAGAACCATTAACAACATGATTCGCACTTTGCTTGTCCACGCATCCATCCCATATTCCTTTTGGCATCATGCATTACAAATGGCCACATACCTTCTTAACATACATCCAAATAAATTAATAGCCTACAATTCTCCCCTCAAAATTCTATATCAAAAATACCCAACTTAATCTCATCTTAAAATATTTGGTTGTTTATGTTATCAATTATTCCCATCAACTTCAACTCACAAACTAGAACCTCGTTCTACCCCTTGTGTATTTTCAGGATACCCGTCAAACCATCGAGGTTACAAATGTTACGACATCTCATCAAAAAAAATTATCATCAGTCGTCACGTGATTTTTGATGAAACACAATTCCCTTTTTCTAAAACACATAATTCCCTTACACATTCCTACAATTTCTTGGACTTTGGCCCCTCACCCTACATTATCCACCATATAAATTCCAATGGATCACCGGGACTAACCCCTCACAACTCACCAAGAAGCCCAAGTTTCTCAACTCCCAGCAACTCACTCCGGTCCAACCATCACGACACTAATCCTATTAGTCCACTACCACACATCATCACAGCCGACCCACCAACCAGCAGCCCAAAAGACTACACCACTCACCCCAGCCCCCCGTCTAACGAGCAACCACTTCCAAATAATCCAGAAACACGTCCCTCAACACAACCATCCACAACTCACATTCCACGCCTGACTACTCGAAGCCAACATGGCATAATTAAACCAAACGCAAAATACAGTCTTCTTACTCACACAAATAGATCTCCCATTCCCCATAACCCCATGGTTGCTCTTAACGACCCAAATTGGAAAATGGCCATGGATGACGAGTTTAATACTCTTATTAATAATAAGACGTGGGACTTAGTTCCTCGTCCTCCTAATGTTAATGTGATTCATTCTATGTGAATTTTTAAACATAAAGAAAAATCTGATGGTTCTTTTGAGAGGCATAAAGCCCTCTTGTAGGTGATGGCAAAACTCAATAGGCTGGCGTAGATTGCGGAGACACGTTCAGCCCAGTAGACAAACCAGAGACTATTCACAAAGTCCTAAGCTTGGCCCTATCTAAAGCTTGGCCAATTCACCAACTTGATGTCAAGAATGCTTTCTTACATGTAGATCTCAAAGAAACAGTTTATATGCATCAACCCATGAGTTTTCGAGACTGCTCAAATCCAGACTACGTAAGTTTATTAAAGAAATCTTTGTATGGGCTAAAGAATCTCCCCGAGCCTGGTACAAACGCTTTGCAGACTACATTTCCAGTATTGATTTTTCTCATATCAAGTCTGATCACTCTCTATTCACACTACAAGAAAACTGAAAATTACCAACAGAAAAATCTGTTGGTAATTAATTATTTCTGTTGGAAACTGAGTTTACCAACAGAAAAATTCTGTTGGTAAACAGCTCGATGGTAAAATATACCAACAGAATACTGTCTGTTGGTAATTTTAGCAACAAATTACCAACATAAATTTTCTGTCACTAGATTTAGCGACAGACTCATCTGTCGCTATTTACCAACGGAATATATCCGTTGGTAATACCAACTGAAGCAGTCTGTTGGTAATTGAAAACTCACCAACGGAATTAATCTGTTGGTAAAATAGCAACAACAGTTTTCCGTTGGTAATAATAGTTTACCAACAGCCACAACTAATATTTTTACCATCGGAATAATCCGTTGGTATTATTTTCAATGTATTTTTTATATTTTCAATTCTTAATTTGTTCGGTAATTACACCAAATAATTCACAATAATAACCAATTATAAATAATAATCGAGAATTAAAAGATAACTGAAACTATATATTAAATTCCAAACGGCAATATTTAAAATAACAAACGTCAATATCTAAATCACATCATACCCAAAATACCAAACAACAATATCTAAATCACACGTGATATCCAAAATATCCAATCATTAACCACCAAATACACACATAATCTCCAAAATATGAAAGCAATATCCATAATGTAAATGCATGCGCAAAGGGATATGTGGAATCGAGATAGAAAATCATCATAGCTATGAAGGTGGCAATCCACCTTGTTGATGGAAATTCTTCATCATCTCCATCATCTGTGCCCTAAAGTTTCTTCATGGCGCTTCACTTTTAGAGACTTGCAATGGAGAAAGTAGTAAGCCTTTGGAAATGAGTCCAATGCAAATGTATGGTGCTGCTGCCCAACTTTGCAAGTAAGTTAATACTTATAAATAACTGAGGTATTTATGTTGCCTCACATTCTAGATAAAACTTTCTATTTTTGGATATCTTGTTAAGAATAATGCCTGTGGAGTATTGTTTCTGCTATATGTTCGTGATATATTATTTTATTTCTTTTCATTTATGAAGTAAAACATGCAATATATATATACAAATTGTTTAAGAGGATCTTTATAATTAGTATGAGCATTTCTGAAAAAAATTTTGTAAGCTGCTCCATATGACGAGTCCTTGTTTTGTTGATTCACTCAAAAGTTCACATAATCGGCAGAACATGTGCCTCTGAGTATGAAAAAAGCCATGAAATAGCTGCTGCTGCTTTGACATATAAGTGTATGGAGGTGGCTTACCTGAGGGTAGTTTATTTCAAAAGTTCAAATACGTCCAGAGTTAGGAATGAATTGCACATGATATTATTATTATTTTTTATGTTGTTATTGTTATTATTATATTTTTTAGACAAAAGATGTAAATGCTGCAATGGAAGCTGCTAAGAAATCACAAGACTCATTTGCAGCTGCTCGTGTAGAATTAGAACAGTCTCAGAACAAAGAGGCCATTGTTTCTGTTAAAAGGGTTATCGACTTCAGTTTCCAAGACGTAGAGGAACTTGTACGTTTGGTCTCGCTTGCGTTTAATACCATCAACCACCAAGGTCTCGCTTGCAATTTATTATTGTATATTAAGGTGGACGTTGTTGTTTACTTGGTCGATGCTTACGGCAAGGAGAGGTTTGCAGAGTCGAAATAAGAGCTTGACGCGCTTCTCTCCGACGAGTCCTTGGCTACTGTCCCATTCTTGATATTGGGCAATAAGATCGGCATCCCCTATGCTTAGTAAAGTATGTTTAGTAGCAACGGTATTTCTTATTTGGAGATCTTAAGATTTCATGAAGACTTTATCTTTTTTTTTTTTTTTTGATTTCATATAGTTTAATAAAAAAATATTATTGTATTAATATTAGTTTTAGTTTGCCGTGTCTTAGATTCTATTGAAATTTGGTAATATAATTAATATAATCACAGTATTTATTATTATTGATTTTGGTGTATTCCTGCTTTCATTTCATTTTTTTAATTTTTTTTAAACTTTCTAGAAGGTAACTTTTGTAAAAACGTTCTAGTAAATGGACTTTCCATAACGGTATTTTCAAAAAACCGATCTGGAAAGTATAACTTATCAGAACGATAACTAAAAATACCGTTCTGGAAAGTCGCACTTTTAGAACGGTATTTTCAAATACCGTTCTGGTAAGTTATACTTTCCAGAACGGTATTTCAAAATACCGTTCTAAAAAGTCGCGATTTCCAGAACGATATTTCAAAATACCATGGGATGGTACCATTCTAGAACAGAAAAATTATTTTCTAGAACAGTTTTTTTTACCCTTCTAGAAAGTCTATCAATCCAGAAGGGTAAAAAAAAGCGTTTTGGAAAGTCTGCCAATCCAGAACTATGTCACTACAGAAGATACAGAAAGGCGTTCTGGATAGGCAGAATTACCCTTCTGGATATGCAGTTTCTGCACTAGTGACCGTGGGGTGGCCAATGTAGTATCTGAGTCTTGTTGGCTACGAAACCTTCTCCTCGAGCTTCATTATCCTATCCACAAGGCCACGTTGGTCTACTGTGATAACGTTAGTGCAATATACCTCTCTAGCAACCCCGTTCAACACCAGCGCACAAAACATGTCGAATTAGATATCCATTTCGTTCGGGGAAAAGTTGCTCGCGAAAAAGTGCGTGTCTCACATATCCCATCACGCTACCAAATTACCGACATTTTCACAAATGGTCTTCCGTTGATATTGTTTGAAGATTTCAGGGATAGTCTCAGCGTTCGCCGACCTCCCGCTTCGACTAAGGGGGTGTGTTAGAATATATTTAGCAGTAATTAGCATATATTCATTAGCCATGTAATTAGTTTCTTATTAGTTTTGTTAGTCATGTAATTAGTTTCTAATTACTTTTGTTACCTATTTTAGAGCCTAGACTTACGCTCTCTCTTGTATATAATAACTCACACTAAATCAATTTAAGCAAGGAAACTATTCCTCATATCATCACCTTCTTACAATTACAAAGAACCACGCCAACATAAAAATAAACTAAAAGCCACAAAACTAAATATTGACACAGTACAACAAACCACGAACACGAGAACAACAATAACGTACGACACAACAAAAAAAGGGACATAATCAGAAGAAAAAAAATCCAACACAAAATTAACTAGCAGCCCCTCCCGCTCTTTCAAAACTACAACCACGTCGCCGACATCCCACACTCCGCTGTTGCCCGGACCCACACGACGACACTCCTTATGTCCGATATCAAAACTGTGTCTCCCTTTCCTGGAAGTCCAACCACATATTTAAAACCGGATTAAGCAACATCATATTCGCTGACAGGCTTAGCGAAGAGAAGCCAACAAATGGACCCTTAAAAAGATTTTACAGTGACCGAGCCTGAGCGATGGTGTCCCACCATTTCTTCACGGTTTCAATATGTTTAGCAACGCCACATGCCGAGGCTATGCTCTCCAGATCCATCACCATCATCCCCCTCAACATATATATATATATATATATGTGTGTGTGTGTGTGTGTGTGTGTGTGTGTGTGTGATCGAAAAAAAAACCGGGAAGGGGAAAGGACTAGCGGCTCTGGACATGAGGACAATTATGTTCAAAGTTAAATAATATAAGCTAGATTCATAAATGGATGTGAATTTTGATATAGTGTCCATTCATGAACATGTGTGTCCTTTCATATTTTGTGCCTTTACATGATTAGTTGTGTCTTTTCATTTTAGTCCTATAAATAGCCATGTAAATTGTCATTTGTAAGTATGAGTTTTGTATGAGTTGTTTAAGAGAGTTCATTATTAAATTGTGTGTTAATAAACAAGAGTGTTTATATTTTTTTCGCTGCTATTTATTTTGAGCCCACATTTTCCAACAAAGTGGTATCAGAGCAAGGTTCGATTCTCTAAAAAGACGATGGCCGCAAGTGGAGCATTCCCATTTCCAAAACTCTCGAAAGATAATTTCAATCGATGGAGCATTCAAATGAAGACATATCTTGGTGGACAAGATGTTTGGGAAACCATTGAAAGAGAATATGATTTTTCACAAGATCCCGCTACTTTAAGCCAAGTCGAAAGAAAAGCCTTAAAGGAAGCTAAGGTAAAAGATCAAAGAGCTCTCTCTATCATTCAAATCGGCATGGATGACAACAATTTTGAAAAGATTTCACAAGTAACCACTGCGAAGAAAGCATGGGATATTCTTAACAATGCTTTCAAAGGCATCGACAAAGTTAAGAAAGTTTGACTCCAATCACTACGAGGAGAGTTTGAGTCCTTGAAGATGAAAGAATTCGAAGAAGTAGCCGACTAAATCTCAAGAGTTGTGATAGTTGTTAACCAACTCGAAAGCAATGGAGAGAAGTTAGAAGAAAAGCGAGTTGTTGAAAAGGTACTTCGATCTCTTGTTCAGAAATTCGGCTACATTGTAATAGCCATTGAAGAGTCGAATGATGTCGAGACCCTTAACTTGAATGAGTTGCTCGGAAAATTATAAGTGCATGAAGAAAAATTAAAAAGACGAATGAGAGAACCGAAAGTCGAGCAATCTCTTCAAGCAATGACGATCAATTCCAACCAACATAAATCTAGTAACTTTGGATATCGCGGTGGTGGTAGAGGCCATGGTAGAGGTCGTGGTCATGGACAAGGACGCGACCGTGGACGTGAACGAGGTCAAGAAGAACAAAGTCCATACAATAATGAAGAGTCACAATCGGAATCTCGTCAATCAAAAATTCGCGGAAGAGGTGGATTTAATCGTCATCAAAATAAACGAGATGTCGAATGTTATAATTGTCACAAGTTTGGGCACTATGCTTCGGAGTGCCGAAATGAGTCTAACTTTGAAAAGGCTCATCTTGTCGAAAAAGATTCTGACCAATCGTTGTTGGCATTGAAAGCGTCAATCGAAGAGGAAAATACTTCGTGGTACCTCGACTCGGGTGCGAGTAATCACATGTGCAGGGAGAAGCACATGTTCGTTGATATTGAAGCTAATGTTGCCGGAAATATCACATTTGGTGATATGTCAAAAATCACCATCCAAGGAAAAGGAAGAATTCTCATTCGATTGAAGAATGGCGGACACCAATTCATAGAAAATGTTTATTATGTACCTGGAATGAAAGCAAATATTTTGAGCATTGGGCAATTGCTCGAAAAAGGGTACGACGTGCACATGAAGGGCCAAAGCTTGTACCTAAGAAATTCCGAAGGGAGGTTGATAGCCAAGGTACTAATGTCAAATAATAGAATGTTCATGTTGAAAATTCAGCACGACATGGCAAAGTGCTTGAAAGCGTGTTTTGAAGACGAGTCATGGTTATGGCACTTGAGGCTCGGCCACATAAATTTTGGAGGATTGAGGATGATGTCGTCCAAGAAGTTAGTGAGAGGACTGCCTGTGATAAATCATCCTGATCAGATTTGTCAAGGATGTCTTGAAGGGAAACAACATCGACACTCCTTTCCAAAAGAATCTCTCTCAAGAGCGAAGAAACCGCTGGAGCTAATCCATACGGACATATGCGGACCTATCGAACCATCATCACTCGGAAATAATCGGTATTTTCTGACCTTTATTGATGATTTTAGTCGAAAGACTTGGGTGTTTTTCTTAAAGAACAAGTCAGAGGCGTTTACAAACTTCAAAAGGTTCAAGTATCTAGTCGAAAAGCAAAGTGACTATCAAATTAAGGCAATAAGGTCGGAAAATGGAGGCGAGTTCACTTCAACGGAGTTCCAAAAATTTTGTGAAGAAAATGGTATTTGAAAATCTCTTACCGTTGCTTATTCTCCACAACAAAACGGTGTCGCGGAAAGGAAGAATCGATCAATTATGAATATGGTTTGATGCATGTTGAAGAGCAAAGATTTGCCAAAAGAATTTTGGGCAGAAGCTGTGGAATGTGCTGTTTATTTGTCCAACAGGAGTTCGACAAGAAGTGTTCGTGATCAAACACCACAAGAGAAGTGGAGTGGTTTCAAACCAAGCATATCACATTTGCGAGTATTTGGTAGTATTGCACATGCCCACATACCGGATCAAAGTAGGAGCAAGCTTGATGTGAAGAGCCAAAAATATATTTTTGTTGGTTATGATCAAGCATCGAAAGGCTATAAGTTGTATGATCCAGTTGAGAAGAAAAGGAAGCTTAGTCGTGATGTCGTGTTCGAYGAAAAGAGTTCTTGGGACTGGAGTATTCAAGATAAGGAGCAATATACATTTTACCCTTTTGAGTCTATTTTGAAAGAAGTCGAAGAAGAGCCAATGGAGCCCTCGGGTCCTCCATCGCCAACCCCATGTGACCAACCTTCATCGGAAAGCGAGAGTTCAAATAGCAGAAGACCTCAAAAGACAAGATCGTTGAGACAAATTTACAAGCTCAATCAAAATCCAAACTTGTTCTGCTTATTTGCTAATACTGAGCCCATAAACTTTGAAGAGGCGTCAAAGAGTCAAAAGTGGAAGAAAGCCATGGATGATGAGATTAGTGCAATTAAGAAGAATGAGACTTGGGAACTTTCTTCTCTTCCAAAAGGGCAACAATCCATTGGAGTCAAATGGGTTTACAAGGCGAAGAAGAATTCAAAAGGAGAGATAGAACGTTACAAGGCAAGGCTCGTAGTCAAAGGATACAAACAAAAGGCTGGAATTGACTATGATGAAGTTTTTGCCCCTGTAGCTCGTTTGGAAACCATCCGTTTTTTGATCTCGTTGGCAGCCCAAAAGAAGTGGAAAATTCATCAAATGGACGTGAAGTCGGCATTCTTGAATAGAGTACTTGAAGAAGAAGTTTACATAGATCAACCAGAAGGTTACTTGTTACCAGGACATGAGGGAAAAGTGTTGAAGTTAAAGAAAGCGTTGTATGGTTTGAAGCAAGCGCCAAGAGCTTGGTATAGCCGTATCGACCAAACTTTTATGGAGAAAGGATTTAAAAAATGCCCTCATGAACATGCCCTTTATGTAAAAGTTGATGATAAAGGCAACATGTTGATTGTGTGTTTGTACGTCGATGACCTTATTTTTACAGGAAATAATGATGAGTGGTTTAACGAATTCAAACAAGAGATGACTAAAGAATACGAGATGATGGACATTGGTCTAATGACATACTATCTTGGAATTGAGGTGCATCAAAAGAAAGATGGGATATTTATTTCCCAAGAAGGCTATGCAAACGAAATTTTAAAGAAATTCAAGATGGAGAAATGCGTGCCGACCAATATTCCAATTGATGTTGGGACCAAACTTTCGAAGGATATAAATGGAGATCGTGTCGACCCAACTTTGTTTAAAAGCTTGGTTGGAAGTTTGCGATATTTGACTTGCACGAGGCCCGATATTCTATATGCAGTTGGTCTCATTAGTCGTTAAATGGAAAATCCTACAAAGTATCATTTCAAAGTGGCTAAACAAATATTTCAGTATGTCAAAGGTACGATCAATTTTGGTTTATTTTATCCAAAAATTGGAGAAATGAAATTGTTCGGATATAGCGATAGCGATTGGGCCGGAGATCCCGATGATCGTAAGAGCACGAGTGGTTTTGTATTTTATTTTGGAGGATGTGCATTCACATGGTCATCGAAGAAGCAGCCAATAGTTACTCTTTCGACATGTGAAGCTGAGTATGTTGCTGCAACGTCAAGTGTTTGTCATGCTGTGTGGTTAAGGAGTTTGCTTAAAGAACTTCACCTTGGTGACGTGGAATCAACGGAAATATTTGTCGATAACAAATCAGCGATTGCACTAGCAAAAAATCCTGTTTTTCATGATCGTAGCAAGCACATTGACACAAGATTTCACTATATTAGAGAATGCATTGTTAAAAAAGATGTTCAAATTAAGTTCGTGAAATCCGAAAACCAAGTGGCGGACATTTTCACGAAGCCCCTAAAACGCGAAACTTTTGAGAAGTTGAGGCACAAACTTGGAATGCGAGAGAATCAAGATTAAGGGGGGATGTTGAAAGTTAAATAATATAAGCTAGATTCATAAATGGATGTGACTTTTGATATAGTGTCCATTCATGAACATGTGTGTCCTTTCATATTTTGTACCTTTACATGATTAGTTGTGTCTTTTCATTTTAGTCTTATAAATAGCCATGTAAATTGTCATTTGTAAGTATGAGTTTTGTATGAGTTGTTTAAGAGAGTTCAATATTAAATTGTATGTTAATAAATAAGAGTGTTTATATTTTTTCCGCTGCTATTTATTTTGAGCCCACATTTTCCAACAAATTCAAGGTCAAAAATTAATTCAACCATTACAAAGTTCACGAGTATTGGAAAAATAATTTTTGAAAAATAAAATGCAACTTATGAAAAACTAATAATCCTTTTGCACTCATGTTAAAATTGAAAAACCTTTTGTGTTAAACCTAATAACCTCAGTATCAACCGATAATTTTCTAATTAAAACAGATGAATATTTGAGTATTGGTGGTACACATTGACACGTGTCCTCGTTGACTAGTATAACATTTTGGAATACCATTCAAGTTTATTTATTAAGATTGTAAAATGTAATGATTATGCTGATATAATATAAAATGTAGTAAAAATAATAATTAATAATTAGAGTTGTACATGTGAGAGAATAGTAAAATTTATATAAAAAAAATATGTAATAGTAATTTATAAATTGAATAATTTAATTAAAGAAAAAGTTTAAATTAATTGGTAAGAGAAAAGAATACAATTAGTAGAAAATATAATTTTTGAAATATTAAGGAAAAAACAAACAAACCCAAATGAAAAAGATGTCCAAAATGAAATTGCATCCGATTGCTCTAATTATTTGAAAATAGAAGAGAAGAATTTGAGCTGGTACAATATTATTGAAATGGTCAATATTGGGCAGCTGCCTATCACTAATAAATGGTTCTTATGCAATTCTGTCTCTTATCACTTCACTAAAAGCAGAAAAGTTGTCAAATCCTGAAAGACCCAAAGTCCACGCTCGCAAACAACAAACCATGAGACCAAGAGCTTAGTATTAATTATACATGGGAAAGCCAGCCTGTGTTTGATGGCACTCTTCGTACCATTTGTTTCCTAGATATTTTTAAATTTATTTTTTGTGGGGCGTGTCCTAAGTCTATTATTTTATTATTGTCTCTGGAAAAACATATGAGTTCTATTTTTCTCCTCCTCCTCCATACGAACCTTCTATTTTCAGCCGAGTCCTTCTGCAACAACGACAATGGCAACTACACTCGTAACAACACCTACAGCAATAATCTGGCCTCTGTCCTCTCTCCCATACCCGAAAACATCGGCGTCAACGGTTTCTACAACGCCTCCGTCGGGTCCCAGAACCCGGATATAGCCTACGCCATCTCCCTCTGCCGAGGCGACGCTCAGCCGCACATATGCCGCGGGTGTGTCCAGAACATCACCACCGACCTTCGCACAGCCTGCCCCAATCAAAGGCAAGCGGTCGAGTGGACCGAGCTCTGCATGTTAAGATACTCAAACGAGTCTATGCTCGGAACTGTGTCGACGTGGCCTCCGGTGTACACGTCGAATTCAACAAACGCCACAAATCCTGACTTGTTTATGACGGATCTCAGAAGCCACGTCGAGAATCTGAGGGACCGGGCGGCTCAGGGCGGGCCTCTGATGAAAGTTGCTGCTGGGAATGTTATGACGAATGATTCTCAAAACATCTTTGCGCTGGTCCAGTGCACCCCGGATTTGTCCTCCGAGGACTGCACTAGTTGCTTGATTGAAGCTGCTACTTATATACCGACGTGCTGTGACGGACGGAGAGGGGGTAGAGTAGCCCTTCCCAGCTGCAATCTTGGTTATGAGAGCTATCCATTCTATAATCAAACTAGGCTTCGAGAATTGGTGTCGGTGTCGCCTACCCCTCAGCCACCAATATTAACCCCTCAAACACCTTCACCTACGGGTAATTTGAACTAATTAGCATCAACTTTTTTCGGTTTAATTTAATTATAGCATGAATCTTTGTGATTTGAGATTAATTAATTATAGACTATTGAAGTTTTCTCCTTGTCTTAAATGTCTGCCCGGCCGGATAATTGCTTATAAGCATGAAATTTTATAGCAGTTACAAATTAACTAACACTATCTTTCAATTATGCAGGACCAAATAGTGGGAATAATACAACCCGTACTATTATCATTGTTGCCGTTTCGATTGCTGTGTGCCTGATATTGGCTGTTTTTGTTTGCATCTTATTCAGGAAGAGAATAAAACAGAGACCCGAAGAAAACCATGACAGTAAGTATCCCATCTTTTGTTTAAAAGTCCGTGTCTTATAATATTTTACCTCCGGGGAATATTAGTTATATTCAACTAAAGTTTATCATTTATTCAATTACTTGAAGCTATGGACGAGATCAGTACAGTTGAGTCTCTTAAATATACTTTAGGAACAATCAGAGCTGCTACAAATGATTTCTCCGACGACAACAAGCTGGGTCGAGGTGGATTTGGGGCTGTTTACAAGGTAATTTAGTATATTATTGCGGTATATAAGTAAGAGTCGATCACCGATATGCACTAACTTTAACTTACAAAACAAAAAAAATGATCATGCCTTCTCACATGTTTTGATTTAATATTTTGTAGGGTAAGCTTTCAAATGATCAAGAAATAGCAGTCAAAAGATTGTCTAAGGATTCAGGGCAGGGTGATCAAGAATTTAAGAATGAGGTCTTATTGCTGGCCAAGCTTCAACACCGGAATCTTGTTAGACTTTTGGGTTTTTGCCTAGAAGGAATCGAGAAGCTTCTCATATACGAATTCATGCAGAATGGAAGCCTAGATAAATTCATTTTTGGTATAATATGATTATTTTATCATCATTAATTGATGTTTACAAGTTTTGTTCACAATTAATGTGCTTTGAGATTTATTTAATCTTACACTTCATTCATGAAATGTAGACCCAGTCAAACTTTCATACTTGGATTGGGAGAAGCGGTACGAGATTATAGAGGGCATAGCGAGGGGAATTTTGTACTTGCATGAAGACTCTCAAGTCAGGATCATTCACCGTGATCTCAAACCCAGTAATGTACTTTTAGATGGAGCAATGAACCCTAAAATTGCAGACTTTGGCATGGCAAGGCTATTTCGGCATGATGACACACAAGGAAATACTAGTAAAATTGCTGGAACCTTGTAAGCATTAACAAACCGTTTAAGAACAATTATTAATCTTTGTTTCTAATTAGTTATTTTTGTAGAAGCCCCGTGTTTATAAAAACTTGGTTACAAATTTTCAATAACTGCAAGTTACATATTGCAGTGGATATATGGCTCCAGAATACGCAATGCGTGGGCAATTTTCTATTAAGTCTGATGTCTTCAGCTTCGGAGTGCTAGTCTTGGAAATCATTAGTGGTCAGAAAAATCGTCATGTCCAGCGGGGGGAGATTGTAGAGGACCTCTTAAGCTTTGTAAGTGCTGATTCAATTTAAATGATCAGTGTTAAATATACTATATATATTTGTAAAAAAAAATAAAAAATTATTACAGGCGTGGAAAAATTGGAACAGAAGAACACCTACAGAATTGGTGGATCCTGGCTTGAGGTCAGGTTCCGGTTCCATGAGTAATATGGTTAGGTGCATTCACATTGGATTGTTGTGTGTTCAAAAGAATGCGGCTGATAGACCAACAATGGCTTCAGTTGTCGTCATGCTTAACAACGTCTCCATAACTCTGGCAAAACCTACTAAGCCTGCAGCATTTTATATGCCCAGTGACTATGGTTCGGATTCCTCAGCACTACTACATGAGAATAATTCTAGAGGGTTCGAGTGCAAAAATTCATCAAACAGTAATGTACAAACTCAATCTGATACTTCATCCAGAAATGAAGCCTCAACGAGTGACTTATATCCACGTTGATTTCTGAAAACATACGTGGACCTGTTATCTCTTGTGGCATTGGTATCAATTTTGTGTAGCATCTTGTATAGCATATAGTATGTAACGGATATGTTACGCTTATTAAATAATCAATTCTACGTGTTTTCAAAGTAATATCAGCAAAGAATGATGCACAGGTTCCTTATTGTACATGTTGAGATGCATTCACACTGGTTTGCTTTGTGTTCAAATATATCCAATCAAAGTCCCACATCGGGTTAAACATGAGATGGTCGTGAGTTTATTATTTTGGACATTATATAACTCATTAAAAGGGATTTTGGATGAGTTCAAAAAGCAAAATCGTAAGGGCGCAACTCCCCTAAATGCTGTCACGGGTTAATTATTAAAATGTAAGGCTTGTATGGAGAAAATATTTATAAAGGTAATCCAAAACAAAAATCATGTTAACTAAGCTACAACCACATTGATTAAAACGTTAGATATTTTTTTAAGAGAAAATGTCAAAAGAACTATTTTTTTCTTTTTCTTTTCTTATTTCTTTTTTTTTATCCGTTTGGAATAAATACATCTTTTTAATTCATTTTACTCTAGTAGTCTTTTTCTATTTCCAAACTACATACTCCATTCCGTTCTATCTATTGTAATTTTAAAAAAAAATTGTTCCGTTATGTATGTCGCGTTTATATTTTCAAAAGATAATTATTGTTACTTTTTTACTTTACCAATAAAAATTAAAAATTATTTTACTAATCTAATCTTACTTTTATTATTTCACACTTTCAATTATTTTAAACAAAATGATAGTATAATCATTTGATATATATAATTATAATACTAATTATTTTTCTTAATCTCTGTAAAATAATTAATTACGACAAATAAAATGGAAATGAGGGACTATTAGTTTAAAATTTTTTTGTCCTCATTGATTTTAACTTCAATTTGTCTCTCACCGTCCTCTTCAATCTTATGTTGCTCTTTCAATCTCTTCCTTCAATCCGCCTCTCTCTCTATACTTTTGCGTCTCTCTCACACCCCTTCTATCTTCTTTTTCATTCAGTTAATTATTTTTCCCTCATAATCAATAATCAATCTTCCTCTCAAATGTACAATCTCATGATAAAATGACTTGTATCATTAGGGATATTTTGATCTTTTGTACAAGTCAACAAGTTAAATGTTAGTCAAAGCTGTTAGAGTTAGTTAGCTACAAAGTAGAAAATAGTTTCCTAACTTACCCACCAAGCTAAAAATAATTTATATATAAACAAACAAGCTGGAGAATCACAAGTTTAAGTTTCATAATAATAAAAATCAATTTTCTAAATAATTTTTCAAACTTAAACATGGTATCAGAGCTCGCAAGCTCACACTCATTTTTCTCAGCTCGCAAGCCTTTTTCTTCAGCTCGCGAGCTCACGTTTTTTCTTCTTTGGTGATTCTCCGGCGTAATTTCTTTCTCCGGTTCTGGTTTTTATGGCAGCGACACAACCGATAGCCACTTTAGGGCATTTTTTGTATCTCACTCTGCGTCTCGATCGAAAAAACCTCAAATACTGGAAACTGCAAGTTCTATCTACTGTACGAGCATATGGATATGAAGACACGCCTCTATGGCACGAATTAGCTCCGCCGCATTTTCTATCCTCTACCTCCGACAATTCAGTGGATCTACCAATGGAATACTCAGCTCCTCTGTTGTGGATTCGCAGAGATCAACTACTGCTTAGCTGGCTTATCTCATCGTTAACTGAGTCGATACTTGGCCACGTCACTCGTTGTTAGACCGCGTCAGAAATTTGGCAGGTTTTAACTCGCCTTTTTCAATCTGAATCAAAAGCCAGAGTCCTGCAACTCCGTTTTATGCTTCAAACTCTAAAAAGGGGGATTTTAGTGTTGATACCTTCATATTAAAAACGAGAGGCATTGCTGATGATTTGTTAGCCATACGTGCTGTAATCTCTAAGGAGGAGATAGTTTCGTATGTGTTAGGAGGTCTTGGACCATAATATGAATCTGGAGTTGTTAATCTCATATCTAAAATTGAGGCACTTACAATTCAGGATGTTCAATATGCGTTGAAAACACATGAGATGAGCATTCAAAATCAAACTACACATCAAACTGTTGCTCTTCATGCTTCTTCAAGTTCAGAGAATATATCAGTTGAAAATCCAACATCACATCTCTCTTTCAGTCGAGGCAGAGGTAGATCTGGTAGATTCTCTAACTCTGGTTCTGGAATATCATGCCAACTATATCATGTAGCTCTCAAGTGCTTCAGAAGATTTGGTGTAAACTTTCCAGGACCAAATCACACTCAACAGTCAAGCTTCAACACTCAACATAGCTCAAAGAACAATTCTCCTCATGCACTGGTTGGTAAACACACAAGAGGTTACAATAATGGTAACAATTTCTCAAATCATGATGGTTCTTGGTACTTTGACAGTGGAGCTTCTAAACATGTCACAACTGATTTGGAGAACCCGTCACTTCAGTCAGTTCCATGTCAAGGATCAGAGAGACTTGTTGTTGGTAATGGTTCTTTCCTTCCCATAGCTAGCATAGGATCATCTCACATACCTAACACCACAAATTCCCAAAATGAGCTTCTTAAAAATGTTCTGTTTGTACCTAATATCGCAAAAAATCTTCTAAGCATATCTCAAATAACCAAAGGACAATAATGTTCTAATTGAATTTTTTCATGACTGTTGCTATGTCAAGGATAAGAACACTTCTCAAATCCTATTGACAAGGGGTTTAGAGATAGCTTCTATCAACTGGATCTATCTCATTTACCTCATTCAAGAAAAAATAAATCCTCTGCCGCAACCACACATCCTTCAAAAGCTGCTTATCCCTCCCAAGTTGATTATCATATTCAAGTTCAAATCACAAGTGTCAACAACTAGCATAGAAAATTAGGACATATATGTATCTCAGTTTTAAAGTCAGTACTCAAACATGTTAGAGTATCTGTAATTTCTAATAATGTAGATTTTTGTGATGCTTGTAAACTTGGAAAGCTTCATCAAAAACACTTTGCAAATCAACCTACAAAAACTAGTGCTCCTTTTCAACTTGTACACACTGATGTATGGGGTCCCTCTCATGTACAATTTGTAAATATTTTTACATACTACATTCACTTCATTAATGATTACACAAGGTATACATGGATTTCTCCACTCGAATATAAGTCAGAAACTCTAGAAAGACAATTTGATACAAAAATAAAATGCATTCAGAGTGATTGGGATGGTGAGTACAGAGCTCTTGTTCCACTTCTAACCTAACTAGAAATCAAATTTTAACACCCTTGTCCTCACACGCATCAACAAAATGTCAGAACTGAGAGAAAACACTTACATATTGTAGAAGTAGGTCTGTCTTTTTTTGCTCAAGCTACAATTCCTCTCAAATACTGGTGGGATGCTTTTTCTTCTGCTATTTATGTTATAAACAGATTACCTACTCCTGTCGTACAACCATAATCACCCAACCAAAAACTTTTTGGCTTTATTCCCGACTATAAGTTCCTTAAGATCTTTGGATGCACATGTTTTCCATATCTTAGACCATACAACAATAATAAGTTTCAGTTTAGATCCTCCTAGTGCATTTTTCTAGGGTATATCTCTATTCATAAGGGATACAAATGAAAATGCTTAAGTTCTTCAGGAAGAGTCTACATATCTGCTACAGTAGAGTTCAATGAAAATGGGTTTCCTTACACTCGGTTTTTGACAACTACAAAGCCCTGTAGCACATCAATTCCATCTACTGCTCCTCCTTTTCCGTTCAGTTCAAATACTGTACCAACAGGGCTTGACTCATCATCTCAACCTACATCATCATCAACTCATCAACCTGTCACAAGGAACTCACCATCCACACAATCATCAAATCACTCTCACTTAGGTGGGAATCTCATCATTGACCTACCTATAACACCTTCATCACCTCACAATGTCACCACTCAATCACCTCCTCCTCCTCCTAGCCATTCTATGGTAACTAGGTCAAAAGCAGGTATTTACAAACCAAAGTTCTTCACTGCCTATCCATCTCCATCTCTCTTAGAACTATTTACTGTCTCTCAGGCTCTCACTGATCCCAAATGGAAACAAGCTATGCAGGATGAATTCACTGCACTCATGGAAAAAACACCTGGACTCTTATTCCTTTCAGACCAGATGTAGATGTTATCTAAAACAAATGGATTTTCAGAATCTAACAGAAAGATGATGGTTCACTAGACAGGTTCAAAGCTAGATTAGTTGCAAGGGGTTTTGAACAACATGCTGTTATTGATTTCTTGGAAACTTATAGTCCAGTTGTAAAGGCTTGCACAATCAGACTCGTCTTCTCACTAGCAATCACTGGTAATTGGTCTATTCAGCAAATTGATATCAACAATACCTTCTTACATGGAGAGTTGACTAAAAATGTGTATATGTGTCAACTAGAGGGCTTTGTCAACTCATCAAATCCAAAAGTAGTGTGCAAAATCAACAAGGCTCTTTATGGCCTCAAACAGGCACCAAGGGCATGGTTCACCAAGCTAAAACAATTTATTTTGTCAATTGGTTTCCAAATACCAAAATCTGACTCCTCTCTATTCTTCAGCAAGAAAGATGGCAAACTACTACTTGTTCTAGTTTATGTTGATGACATACTGGATCACAGGTGAAGACTCATCAGGTATCACTAAGTTTATCAAGCTATTAGGGGCCAAATTAGCTCTAAAAAAACTTGGAGAGGTCAATTAATTCTTGGGAATCGAGGCAAACAGATACAAAAACTGTATAACTCTTACAAGTTACTAGCTAAAACTCACTTGCTACTATGCAAACCTACTTCTGCTCCTATTTCTCCAGCTAGGGGTGAGCATGGTCCGGTTCAGTTCAGGGATTTGGAAATCTCCAGAACCATACCTTTTTTTTCCTGGTACGGTTCGATTCGGAGATAAGTCAAAGTCAACGGTTCTTTTTCGATTTTGGTACGGTTCAGTTTGGTTGTCGGATAAATCTCCATTTTACGTCCAAGTTATAATCGTAAATTAAAATTACTAGATTGTTGTGAAATTTTAACTTTTACTTGTTAGTTGATGATTAATTAAGATACACAATTAATAAAATGGTATTTTACTTATTAACTATCGAATATAATAAGACTTATAGCTTATTTAACACAATTATAAATCGGTTCTAGTATTAGTTCTCGGTTCGGTATAAAGATTTTAAGGGGATTAATAAATATCCAGATCCGCACCGTAAAAGAAATTCAGGACGGTTCGGTTCGAATATTGGTCAATTGTCAACGGAGATTTTTTGATTCCGGTACAGTTCAATTCGGAATTCGGTACAGTTCGGGTATTTTCAAGTCTCATGCTCAGCCCTATCTCCAGCAGCTAAGTTACATCTCCACGCACTACTCAAAAAGGGGGATTCACGTCGGTATATAACATCAGTTGTAAGATAGTCGATGTTATTTAATTCACATCAGTATTTAAATAAACGATGTTAAAAGAATATTTTACATCGGTGTTTAATAACCAACGTAAATATGAAATATTTGACGTCGGTTATTTATAATAATCGATGTAAAATCTCTATTTAAAAAACATAAAATGATAAAAAAGAGAAATGCTAATTTATATATCTTTTGAATTTTATTTAGTGCACTTCTAGTGAATTGGCATAAAATCGGTGCGCGGTTTATTTAGCCAAAATCAAAATTTCTATTTTGAAATCGTATCGACATAAATGAGTTCACTAAATTCCTACACCATCGATGATAGAGACCTGAACGAACTCGTATTATGGGCCATGATCGAATCCGCCGCCACGACCTCCCTTTCCTCTGCCGTCGTTGAATCATTGAAGGAGGAAATGACTAGGCAGTTGAACGAATCCTTAGCCCGAGCTGGAATTCATGGCCCCAGTAAGCTAGCTGATGCATCATCACCTGTCGTTTCCCGTGGATATCGAGAGAGTGGATATTCCAACATTCGTGAACCAACGTTCAATTTTGGTATAAGTCTAACCTATAAGTTACCATATAATCTTCTATTTTCATAAAATCGGCATTCTCGACTTTGTTCATTGCTGTCTGCCTCTCCGCACGATGAGATTGTTCATGGCACCATTTTTTTTGGCTATTATTACTGATGATTGATTGATTGTAAAAAAAGATAATTTCCCAATCTAAATGTATTGAATCTAATAATATTGTTTGGGAAAAAAAATATTTTACCATCCAAACTATTATGATTTTCACAACTTACCATACGAACTTTTTTTGGGACAAACCATCATCTGAACTATGCATATTTTGCAACTTACCCCCCGAAATCAGATTTTTGGTGATTTTTGATACCAAATCCGGCTTGTTAAGGGCTTTTTTGGTAACTTTCAACTGACAAATATTATATATTAATATTTAATAATATATAGATTACAATATAATAATATATATTAATAAAAAATATAAAAAATAAAAAAAAACTAAATAATAATAGTTGAAGTCGTCCCTCGGTAATATCATCTCTCGGTAAAATCTATTTATTATTATTATTATTATTATTATTATTATTATTATTATTATTATTATTATTATTATTATTATTATTATTTGTGTAGTGAAGTCCATGTAACCATGGGGAGTGGGGACTAAAAATATAACCAAAAAAAATAAAAAATAAAAAAGGCACTTGGTCACAGTGCCTAGGATGAGGCTTTCATTTTCCACCATCCATCAAAGATAATAAAAATAAAACTTTATATGGTTACACCATTTCTTCATTCATATTATGCAAGTGTAACACTGGAAAACAAACACCCATTTAGCTGAACAATAAAGAAAGCCGATAAAAAAATTTAGTTAGGGATAATTTCAAACAATGGCACTCAGACTGTGGGCTTCTTATACAGCAAATGCTTTGAAGCTCTCATCTTCTGCTTCACCTGCTTTTACTCTCTCCAGAAGATTTTCAACTGGTAAAAAAAATATTTTTTTTTCTTTCAAAAATTGAAAATTCTTGTCGTCGTCCGCTGGGAAATTGAAATCGGAATCGGGATTCAAGACTTCGTCCGCCAGTATGACGCCGTCGTCCGCCTTGTTTGACGGCAGAAAATGCTGAAGCACGGCCAAGGCGGCGCTGTCGTGGTATGAAGAAGGGGAGTGAATGTGGGCCGTCGGATCTGGGTAATCCCAAGGTGGGATATGGACGGTGAGATTTGACTGAGGAGGATCTCCGATCATCATCATCACGATGTTACTTGTTGGTTAATAAAGAATATAAAAGAAAAATAAATGTTTATTTATCTTGCATCAAAATAATTTTTATTTTTTAATATATATATATATATATATATAAAATATTTATCAGTTGAAAGTAACCAAAAACCCTTAAAAACCGGATTTGGTATCCAAAACCGCCAAAAATCTGGTTTCGGGGGGGGGGGGGGGGGGGGTAAGTTGCAAAAAATGCATAGTTCAGATGGTGGCAAAAAAAAAGTTTGTATGGTAAGTTGTGAAAGTCGTAATAGTTCCGATGGTAAAAAGTTTTTTTCCCATATTGTTTTATAGGGTGGTGCTAAATGTCGTCTTGGTTCTAGGATAGTTTCTGCAAATAGAGATAATATGGTGGTTATCCTCGCCTTTGCCAAAGTGTACAACACTGGCCCTGATTAAATGCCGCATAGTATTTCAATGCTTGCTGATCATGTGAAAGTGAATATCACAATGGTCGTGGATGGTTTTGAAAAGCAGCAATTGGCGATCAGTGTTGAAAGTGGCGATTTGTTCGTATTGTCACAAGCAGTGGGCACGTTTGTCCAATGGCCCAGAGAATTAGTATTTCTCAAAGGCGAGGTAATTTATTATTTCCTTCATTCATAAATAATGTCTCCAACCGATGAAAAAAGAACTATCGAGTTTTTCATAGATAAAAATACGATTGATAAATAATGTTGTTTATTTCTTTTTGTTGCACAACAATTTCAAAATAGGAACCATTAGCATCTCATTATAACAAAACAATTACGGATAAGGGTAAGCAAAAGTCTTTTGGAAAGGCTCCACGAGAGGAACATAGTCTTCCTAAGTTTCCTTTAGTCAACACGGATATCTTGGAGGAGTTTCATGGTGATGTGTTGGAGTTACATGAGATTTTGGAGTTATTTCAACCAAATTGTTGTGAGTTCTCCATCCCTCTACTAAAAGAATTGTTCAATTACACGGATGATGGTTTTGCTACCATTATCACTCGAGCAGATTCGGTTCAGTTTTGCAATGGTGATTCGCTCAACATTTTCATTATACAAGGTTTTTTGTTGTAAGTAATTTACCACATGTGCTATATTTGATTCATAACATTATATAACTTATATTATCCATTTACGAACAAATATTACAGTGATTGGAAGTTATTCTTTTCTTCTTATTTATTATAGGTATATATCAAGTAAAACGGAAGATTTTGGAGTTAATGATACTGGATTCTTGTGTCTGGAGATTTTTTTTGAAGCACATTGGAAAAGTGACAAACAGGCTACAAGAGAATATTTGGCACGAGTTTTGGGGAAAATCTTCAATAAAAAATTAATTTTTCTGCCGTACAACAGCTCGTACGGCCGATTATTAAATATGTTTGTCATTTCATAATATGTACCGTATTTAATTTCTTTATCTTGTTAATTGCAGGCGTCATTGGATATTGATTGTTATATGCACAGAGGTACGAAAAGGTTACTTGTTTGATCCAACTTTCACACGGGACCCCAAAATATTGAAACAATTGACTTTTTAAGTTAAATTAATTCTTTTTTTAGTTGATGAGTTTTCTTTGTTATTTAATTCTTTTTACGTGTGTTTGTTGAAAAGACTCAAATATCATACTTTGAAATGTAGGGCTTTTAGGATTGCATCATCAATAAAGGGGAATGGTAAAGGCATAATATTGTCTAGAGTGAAGGTAATACATGTATATGTTTTTTAAATTAATTTTAGATGTTTCATGTATTAATATAACTAATCTTTATTATTTATATTTTTTCCAAGTGTCGCGAGCAAACGGGGCCTACCGATTGTGGTTACTATGTGATGAGGTACATGAATAAAATTATCAACAATTTTTCCAATAGTCGAGATATTGGAATGGTAAGTTGATTTATGTATTATTATTTTTAATGTTTATATAGTGAGAAGTTTAAGTCATAATTAGTTAATATTAACAAATCAAATACTTTGTTTCAATATTTTTAATTTAAGGATTGGAGATCGAATCAAGACCCTTACTCACCGTTGTAGTTCGATGATATTCGCAATGTATTTGCAAGATATTTAATTGACGTTCTTCTAGATTCTTAATTGTAAGCATTTGTTGAGTATATTGATAAGATTGAATTATTATGGTTGAAATGATATATTTTTTGTTTACTTGAATGATTTGTGTTTGATATTTATGACATTTGTTATTTGTTTGGATAATTTATGTTTCGTATGAATATTTTGGTTTGTTTAGTTGTATATTTTCTATGAATAATTTGGTTTGTAGGATTTATAATAAATCTTGGGAATTTCTCTATGCTGAAGCCAGGGGAAAAAAATTACACTTTAAGTGGTGGTTCAAACCAGAACTGCTGCCAAAAGTCTACACTTTAAGTCGCGGTTCAATATGAAGCGCTGCCAAAAGTTTGGACTTTAAGTGGCGGTTATAACGAGAACCGCCACCTGATTTAGACTTTTGGTAGCAGTTCGTAACTAAGAACTGCCACCCACTCCTGTTTTAAGTGGCGGTTTGAACTCGCCACCCGTGTGATATTGACTTTAAGTGTCGCCTCGATTAGAGACGGTTCAAAACCGCCACCAATAGATGTTTCGAACCGCCTCTAATCGTGTTTGTTACACTAGTGAATTTCTCAAACTTAAACAGTATTATGTCAAATTGATGGGTTTTCAGACCATCTAAATAATTTATTAGTTTTTCAGACCTCTAATCGTGTTTGTTCCACTAATATGTACTAATGCTACTATAATATATTGATTTTTATACAATAATGTATTGTTTATACTATAATCTATTGGTTTTATTTATAATTATACATATATCTTCTATATATTTAATATTTTCTTTACATAAATCATAATATCCAAATGTATATTTGCATAAATAGTTATATAAATAATAAATATGTATACTACAAATAGTAAGTAAAATGGGCGGGAAGATTTTGAGAAATATTTTTAGAAACGCTAGCCTTTTTACATAGATATATATAGATATACATATTATAAGATACATACACTTAACATACAACACCAAAAAAAATTGTGACAAATTACTTAACAATTTCAGTACATTTAATGTCAGCATCTAAAATTTTCATATATTAGCATATAATAAACAATGTTGACTGAGTGAGAACGAAGTGGCTTAGACAAATCTTTTGTGTCGATAACCTCAGACCAATCAATTGAATATTGATTAATACGTAATCGATCGAACACTATTTGAAAACGGCTCTTCTGCTCAGAAACGAAATGTTCCTGAAAATTCTTGGTCCCATTGGACCATTTGTATCTATATGCATCAGGATCCTGATTCATGGATCTCTCGGTTCGAGAAATCATGCTACCTTTTCGACGAATATTGACCTTCTATTATATCGGCAAGATACGAAATGAAATAAGTTTCCAAATAGAACAACAACCCAAAAAAACTCAATTGACCAGATAAAAAGTCTTTGTTGCTTTACTCTTACTCCCATAATACCTTTTCTTTTCTACTGGTGATCCATACACCTCAGGAGATCAACCACCCTAAAGCTCAAAACCAGACATTGATAGCAAGGGTCATGCCATGCATGTTAAACATATAAAATGAAGCTAGACAAATATAATATAATATAATATAAGAGGCCACCAATGGTGTAAGGAATCACTTATTGCTTCAAACTCCACAGCTCAAAATAATAGACAATATTACTTGCAAGAATATCTAAACTAGAATTAATAATATCATTAGACAAAGTTTATTGTTTTATCTTAAATTATCTCTTCAAAAAATGAATGTAACATCATAATAAAGATAACAATATAGCACATAATACAGTGAAATCCTGTATTGAGTTTTTTTCTGGAACAACTCGGTTTAAGCACCAATGGAGCTTAATTAATACAAGTGCGTGCGTGTTGCAAAGTTGGACGCAACAAAATAACCTTGCATAACGGCACTTAACATGACATGACGATGAAGATTTCTTCTCAATATATATGACACAAACAAAAAAGACTTGTGCCATGCTCCTCTTCTTATAAAGTGAATCAATATTATTTGCTGGAGATTACAAATTTGAATTTGAGACCAAATTATAGTAAGAGAAATTTCAGGCTATCAGTTAAAAAACAAAAAATAATAATTAGAAATTCACAACAATTAAGAAAAGTGCGAGACAGAACGGGACATAATTATTAATTGTTCCTAGATCACCACCACAACCAAGGCCTTAAAAAACACCATATATAGCACAAGTAATATGTTGCTGTCCAACCCTCTTAACTCGACAAAACAATGCTTTACAAAACCATACATCAGCCACAAAAACACATCCAGTCGTGTTTTGTAAATACCAAAAAGACAACCGTCAATTTTCTTTTTCAGAATCATATATGCACACCTCAACTACAGTCATCTGTACAAGAATAAGACTATCATTATTATTTATCAGCCATAGAAACTAACACTTTCACATACTTTATATCTCTAGAGTACAAGTAAAAGCAAAGGAATAAGAAAAACTAAAAAGCACCTAATTCAGAGTTAAGAATATGACTCATCATGGAATATACAGAGAAAATATTCAAGGAAATTTCAGGAATGTGGTTGGCTTTTTGCCTCTGCTCTATATTCACTACTGCAGAAAGGCTTTTTAACGGCGGTTTTTTTTTTCAATTTTCACGGCGGTTTTTGAACCGCCTTTGTATCGACCGCCGTTAATAATTACGGCGGTTTTTAAAAACCGCCGTAAAAAGTGGGATTTAACGGCGATTTTGGAAGACATTTAACGGCGATTTTCGAACCGCCGTAGAATGTTAAGTTTACGGCGGTTTTAGAAACGCCATTAATTGGTTCACTTTTTACACCGGTTCTGAAGAAATATCTTTTAGAAAGTAGTAAAAAAATTAAAAAAAAAATGAAAGCAGGTGCACTAAAATTAAATAAAAGCAGAAAATTGATTATGCTAAGCATCAAAATTAAATAAAAGCAGAAAATTAGATAATCTCCCATTGATTACTTGAAGATTGATTATGCTAAGCAACCAAGATCATCTTTCTAATAATCCTACCAAATGTACTACTTATAACTATTTAAAACATTGATAATTTCTCAATTATTAATCTTTCTCGACAAATCTGCAGATTAATTTATAAAATGAAAAGAAAATTGTAAAATGTGACTGCCAGGACAAGTGTTTGAGATCGTTCTTCCTGAGTTTCAATATGAGCATTGTTCATTCCTCGAATCCTTGTTGGTTAGGCAAGTAAACCCTTCATGTCGGGTAGGAGCTAAACCTTCCTCTGCCACCTCTTGCTCCTGCGCACAAGCCAACATCAACAGAGTTGAAGCACATTGGGCTAGTGATTTATTGCAGCAGAAAAATTTGAAAGAACTAAAATCTACTCTCTTTTTTTCAAGTCAAAAGCCGACAATCATTCTTTTTCTTTTTTTTAATGATGTTTGCAGACACTCCCTAGCCTAAGAACTCACAGATTTGAAGCACAAATCTGATCAAACGCAAAAATGGATTTCTATTGAAGATATAACTTGAATATTTTTAAAACTGGACTGAACATGAATTGATGGTGATGTTATGAGAAAAAAAAATCAAAATCAAAAAAATCAATATCTAACAAAGACAGTAAAGAAATTCAATATCAATATAAAACGAGTAAATACATATTTCCTCCTTGAAAAGCCCTGTCTGCTTTGCTCAGCCACTTCGCTGCACAGATTGTTCATCGTTTTTAAATCACGTCTGATAGAAAAAAAAAACACAAAAACAAAGCATAAATGAATATTCTGCATTGAACCTGTTACCTATTATCAATCAAGGCTGATAAACATCAGGAAGCTGGAGGCCCACGCTAGCAGCCGATTTTCCGAGCACTCTTTTCATCTCATCTGACCTATCCACCGCGATATTGTACGAGAACAATAAGTCCTGTATGATGTCATACCATAACATCGAAATTGGTAAAGTTAACAAGAACAGGTTCTGATCCCACCATAACTAATATTCAGCATTAAAAAAAATATGATAATAATAAAAAAAAAAACATGCAAATAATTAACCTATAGCAATTCAAAGGCTGGGATCGAATTATGATTCACGGGCGTGATAACAATAATTAGTCATCACATCTCAATAATGAAATAGTAAAATCCTTAACCCTATCAAAAAAGTCATACCACCCACAGACTCATGTGCTTCATCCAACCATTCCAACCTTATGCGAAATAGACTTATATTTAAATAAAATTGCATAGACTAATTAAACACATTTAATTGGGAATTGATGGTTGCCCAAGTGGTTCCACTCCCTTCCCATCCCATTCCATTCATGTACTTCAAAAATAAAATAAAATATTATAGTATATTATATAATTTCGGATAGCATTCACGAGAACAGCATATTATTTCCCATGCAAGGCACCCAAAGCGTAATCAGAATTCAAAATATTTTATTACAAGTCTAAGCCAAAGGACTTTTGGAATAGCAAATTGACACTATTACAAAATTGGCTTTTCACGTCGGTTATTTTCACCATTTCACGTCGGTTTTGTAACTGACGTCTTAGCCACCGACGTGGAAAGTCACGTCGTTTTCTGAAAACCGACGTGGAATGTCATGTCGGTTTTCAGAAAACCGACGTGGAATGTCCCTTGTTTACGTCGGTTTCTTAAAAACTGACGTGACAGTATCACGTCSGTTTTYCAGAAACCGRCGTGACTTTCCACGTCGGTGGTTTAGACGTCGGTTTCAAAACCGACGTTGATTAGGCAAAAAAACCGACGTGAAACTTCTTTACATTGGTTTAAATATGTCAGAACTGATGTTGTTTAACATCAATTTTTTTGGTTTTTGTGGTTCCTGTTTATTTAAAAATAAATTCTAAATGTTGAAAATAAATTACATGAATCTCAATTTCACATCGAACAACCATTATCGTCATTATGTTCTAAAAGTCGAATACATCAAACAACCAACATCATCAATATGTTAAAGTCGAATGCAACGAGACACAATCTATAGAGTCTAATTCATAGTTCAAAATTTCCCATACCAAATCAAAGTGAACTCATAAATGCACATATTTTAGAACCATGAGTATATAGTTAAAACCTTACACAAGATTCATTTATTTTGAATTTCAAGACAATATCTCGGCCATTGAGCTTGAAYTTCTTCGATACTCTCTTGAGGAAATGAGTCGCTATCACCAAATATCTGCAATTAATTACATAATATTTTTAACATATCAAAAAATAATTAAACCATGTCTATTTGCTAATAATTAGAAAGAAAGGGAAATCATCATCTCGATTTTAACCCAACAAAGCATATAGTCGTGACCGAACGTTCGCACACGATCAACATGTGCGCGTGTATTATAAAAAAATCATTCGTAAAATTCTTACTAAAACACAAGTAGAAAACAACGGACTGTGCTGACCTTATGATGTTTGCGACCTCATGCGAGTAGTCCTGTTCGTTTACACCAACGACGTAGGTTGGTATATCGGCACCTTTTGCCGGAGCTGTAATTATAACCTTTGATGCTCCATCTTGGATGTGCTTTCCTGCTCCTGGTCCATCTACAAATACACCTGTCCCCTGTATTTATATGATTTATCAGATCTCAAAATTTATTTCACAATTTGAACCTTCCGAACTTGGTGATACGAGCTTATTACGAGGTCAGTGACTCGAAACATTGATTTCTAAGACATTTTCTTCAATCATAATCATCCTCACATATATGATCAGGATGATTTGATAATTATTTGCATAAAATAAATGTCTGCTTCTTGTTAGAACACACACACGGAGAAAAAAATCCTATTTTTTGTTACTATTACATAGGATAATCACAAAAACCACCCCTGAGGTTTATCCTAACTACACAAAACTCCTGCTACTCTAAGATTATACATATTAGCCTAAAGTGCTACAAACACCACTAACAAATATCTTCCTAAAAAGAAACAAATATGAAGGGGTTATTTATAAATTGAAATATAGCTTATTTTTATTTTATTTTTTGCAATTAGACTATTCGTTAGATTATTTATATTAGTAATAATTAGGGATAATTATAAAAACTACCCCTGAGGTTTGGCCTAATTGCAAGCAAAAAAAAAAAAAAAAATTACCCACATTTGTTTTTGGCTTACAAAAGTGCACCCTCAAGTGGGGGTATTTGTAAGGTAAGTACAAACCTTGAGGTTTTATTAGTAATTTTAAAATATAAGTGTTTTTTTTCGTTAATTAGAATAAACCTTAGGTAAGTTCTTGATTAATCACCCTTACTGATAGTTATGTATGACCACATACAGAGAGTACAGTTATTAGTTTAACTCGTACAACTTACTGGCAACTAAAAAGTGAAGATGGATTTAAAAGACAAAAAAGCCAAAAATAACGAAGTGACGTCAATTGATCATGATAACAGTTTAAAGGCATACCTCAATTACAATGTCGATTCCAAGCTCAACCCAAGGAAGCTTGAGCGGGTCCCGACTAGAGACAACCTTAATGTGCTTCCCATCCACGCTGATAGTCTCATTGTCGACAATCTTAACATCCGCCTTGAACGTCCCGAGCATTGAGTCATATTTGAGCAAATGAGAGGCCTTGAATCAAAGTACAAGTCATTTTCGAAACTATTATTATAACCAAGAATGCCTTGAAATTATCTTATAATTTATTATTATAACTATTTTGCAAGTACGTACATTTTTGACACCCCCACTGTCGTTGACCAAAATAACGTCGAGTGGTGAGTCCTTGCGTCCATGCCAGCAGCGAAGAAAGTTCCTACCGATGCGTCCAAAGCCATTGATTGCTACTTTCAACTTGGCCACTGTTTGTGCTTTCGGGGCTGATCCTGTGGTCTGATTTAAAAAAAATAAAAAAAAAGGGACAAGATTTTTTTTGTTAATTCCTTGTTTCGGAGAGTTAGTWTGATTTTGTTTATTTTCACGTGGAGAGGCGTTTGCATAAACAAGAATTTGAACTAGTGTAGAATATTGAAATCCTAGTTCTTATATATATACAGCATTTAATTTCAACATGCTGGACAACCCTTTTTGGGTATAATGTGCAGAATAATTATGTATTGGCTATACAAATTAGCTTCCAGTTAGATTTCCACATGTCAAGAGATAGATTGGACCTAGAGCACTTGCCATCATCTATGATTATGATTATGTAACATCACAGACATACCATCGCAGGAAGTAAAGATGGTCAATGAAATGCTCTAGAATTTTTTACTTTTATTACTAAAATGGTGCCATGTTTGGTTGTTTAAAAAAAATTGAATAACCGAGGATCAATATCATTTTTGGAATAAGATTTGGCATTTTCAAAACTATGTGACGCCTAATCTGGCATAACTCGAGAACATCATCTACAATCTGCAGCTCTTCATATCAAATTTCACATATATAGCCTAAATGGAGCACAACTTGATAAACTATATATATAATTAGTAGCTATCTATAGTGGTGTTAAAATACAGCTATGATTGCTTACATGTTTAGTAATTTCTACACGCAAGTATGAAAATGTACGCATTCACGTCATTGAGTGCTATTTACTAATTACTACCTCGTTCAAGGTATTGCCTGCATTGTATTTGGCGGAGATTATACCAAGTTTCTCCCACGCCTCATCCATCATCGATGTAGCTGATGCTGATCCATCCTCATAGCTTCTAATCGGCACTTTCAGCAGATTTTCCAAACGCACTCCAACACTAGGCAATGGTTTCGGAAACAAACTCGTCTTACCTCCTTTGCCATTACCATTATAAGACAATTCCTCGGGATATATTCCCTTCAACAAGATGTTTTCTGGTATGTCTACATCTGCATCAGTTTTCATCAGGTAGGCCAGCCCACAGGGGATAAAATCTCTCACAAGAACCTGTTCAGGATAGAAGCTGTCAAAACTGCAGTGAACTGCTAAAGAACCATCATTATTCATTCATGACACATTATGTAATTTAATGTGTAAGCAATTTGAATTCAATTACATGACAGCATTTACAGTTTTGTTAACGTCTGAAACCTATCTATAATATACATGAGAAACAAAATTGAAACAGAGAACAAGGCTAGTTAGAAATTTCTGATGCACCGAGAGTTGAAAGAAACAACAGCAAATGTAAAGCACTAAGACGAGAAGGAAACCGGAACATAAACATCAGATAACTAGAATGGTAACCGAAGAGCATTTGAAAAAGAATTCGCAAATGTAAATATCTCTTAACATCATAGAAATACCGTGCAGCTTGTCATGAATGACATGCTGGAAATTATTTTAAGAAAATTATGCTGTGTTTGATTGTTAAATATATTGAATAAAATGATACTGTCTACTGGAATTATTTTGTAGGCGGGGATAACTCATCTAAATTAGGGCTTTGGCATTTTCAGAACAATATAACCAGAAATAGTTAGTAGCTAGATAAATTATGTAGTGGTGTTAAAATAAAGCTACGATTGTTTACAGATTTAGTAATTTCTAAACGCAAGTATGAAACTATATTTACTAATTAGTAATTACTACCTCATTATTATAATCCAAGGTCTGGCCTGCAGTATCAATGGCGGCGATTGCAGCAACGCGCTACCCTTTGAGGTTCAAGTACGATCTGCCAAGTTTCTCATTTGAGGTTCATTGGAGCAACCTACTTTCTACGGCGGTTCTAGTAAAACCGCCGTAAAATGTCATCTTCTTAACGGCGGTTCTAATAAAACCGACGTTACATCTACTGCAATAATTAACTTAACGTCGGTTTTTGAGGAACCGTCGTGAATACTTGTTAATTCACGGCGCTATCTTAAAAACCGCCATTAAATAGTTCAATTTTAACGTTAGTTTTTATAAAACCGCCGTCAGATGACCGATTTAACGACGGTTTTTAGAAAACTGCCGTTAAAAAGTATTTAACGGGGTTTTTCCAGAACCGCCGTTAATCAGCCGCCTTCGTATCTGTTTCTACAGTAGTGATTATTAAGTATATATGCATACCAATAATGCCTTGTCAGCGAAAATTCGTTTATACACTACTTGAGCACCAAATTGGAAATGGCACAATCAAAACAGTGGCACAACAACAATATAATTTTCACACAACTAGTTTTGTTATCCTGCAATACAAAACGAGATCGCTTCAGAAATTCGGCACTGCTATTATTTTCAGTAAAAAAAAAAATAAAGAAAAAAACTTTAACACAAATGCAATTCAAAATTTCTCAAAACGACATTTAAGAAAACTAGTTTGAGCTTCAGATGCATGGCCAGAAATTAGCAAAATACAGACACAAAATTAAAACGACGCTCATAGAACAGAAGCCTACATGCAGCTCTATACTATTTGAACAGTCCACTTAGTTTGCAGCTAACAGGGGTCTCAGCTGCACATAATTTATTAAGCATTTCAATTTTCCATTTAGTAAGGAGGCTAGGCAAGCAAAAGATGTAGATAATTACAAAAATCACCTCTAAAGTTCTAGAAAGATTCAGTTATCTTAAAAAAGGATAACAACAAATGTGCTTACCAATGACAACTCCTGTGCAATCATCATGCTCGACTTTTTCTTTGGATTACTTTTAGGCTTGACGATACTGCTAATTAACATATTACTATAATTAAGGTGCTGGAATTAACACTGCTTATTATATTTTTTAAGCATATCATGCCCATATTATTAGCATATATGTAATTAGCATTTTATCAAATAGATATTAGCAACCACACAAAAACACTTATTATATCTTTTTAGCATTACAGTAATGTAATATCAGCAACCACATGTAATTAGCATTTTATCAAATAGATATTAGCAACCACATAAAATAGATTAGCAACCACACGTAATTAGCATTTTATCAAATAGATTTTAGCATTTTAGCAACCACACAAAATTGGTACCCATATTAGCTAACTTAACTATCTAGATAGCCCCATGACAAGGAAAGATCCGAGAGAATAACAGTCTGAAAGCGTAATGCAAATGTGATTAATTAATTAATTAAATTACCCGATTTATTAAAGACTGTTCAGGCACGTTGAACCGCCCTCATGAGAAAGCTATCCTCTTTCATAATAATGCAGACCGACAAGTTCCCGATCCCACGCGTGCCTTTGTGAGTGTGATCTCCTTCATCAGCGCCAGAAACTCTCTCGGATCGATCATGCCGCTCCGACCGACGTCGAATCTGGTGAAGAGAAAATCGTAGATTTTGGCAATATCATCTTTCGATTGCAGCTCGAACTCCATAGACGACATCTGGTTGCGCTTCTCGAACTCGGCGCGTGATAGCACGTCGTTGCTGTCGGCGTCCAGAACGTGGAACTTCTCATTTGCCCATTTCTCGATAAATATATGTATGCATGCACAATTAAGATCTATATGATTGAGTGCTTCAGAATGCTTTAAGTCCCAATGGATTATAGGTTTTATGGGTTTTTTTTCTCGCTTTTGGAAGGTAAGATTTTACAAGACTCTATGTTCTTCGTGTTTTCAGGGTTGGAGGTGGGCGAGATTTCTGCAATTACAGATTTTGGGGGGAAAATGGAAGTGTCGAAGATAACCTTCCAAGGGCCTGACTTTAATAAATAGGCTCCAAATATTTATTATTTACCATTTATACTGACATCAATAAGCACTGTCAGATCAAAAAATTTAGATGGCCAAGATTGGTTCTCATTTCCCAGATGGTTCCCACAAGATCCTACCTCTCTCTCTCTCTCTCTCTCTCTCTCTCTCTATCTATCTATCTATCTATCTATCTATAATATATATATATAATATACATACATACATACATACATACATACATTATATATATATATATATATATATATATATATATATATATATATATAGGGTTGGGTTCAAATGAGAACCCGTCATTATATGTGAACTTAGGGACTCATCTTGACCATTAGATTGGATAATCTTGATGGTTGAGATCATGACATGTCAGCATGGTAATAATGTAAAAAATGCATTATTAATTAAAAAGGGTATTTTGGACATATATCAACGTTTACAAAGAGCACTACATTGTTCTTTAGAAAGCACAATAGATTAATAAAAAAAAAACTACGATTGTATGCAAAAAGCATCGCGAATTTCGTCTATAAATTGCAAATTCAAAAATTTGAAATAAAACTCAAATCTTCAACAAACCATAACTCTTTCAATTTTTATTCGTTTTGAATGAAATATATATCAAATTAGTCACATTCTCAAGATCTACAATTTAAGATACATATTGCATGTTTTAAAACGTAAAATAAATATATAATTAAATTAAAAAATCTGGATAGTAAAAGCATCACACATGACTGATTTTAACACTACAGTATAAAAAGCACAATGAATCTGGACATAATTGCACTGTGCAATATTTGGAGTGCTTTTTCTTATGTTGTTAAGGTGCTTTTGAAATACACTAAACACTGCTTTTTTGAATGAAAAAATAATCGGCCAACATCGCCGCCGAGTTTCACTATCGCAGCCATCCGAATCAAGAAGGAGGAATCGGCGCCAGTCCCCAATGACACCCCGCAGTGACGGGGGGGAGACGGTGAACCGAGCGGCGACACCAAACCAACCAAACCCCCACGCTGCCAAATTTTTTCTCGCAAAATCGATAGCCACCAAATCATCAACTTATCCCAAAACCAAACCAAAACAAGACCCGAACCAAACCATGTCCGCGCCGCCAACATCCTCCAGGACCAGATCCAAACCGTGGCCGAACCAGAAAGATGTCGAACCACAACCCACGCCATCTCCATCTGTTTTAAACCCCATCTCCACCATCGCCGGTTTCAACCCCCACCTCAGACGAAATAAAACCCAACTCCGAAATGGCCATAACCACCGCCGGTTACCATCCTCCGAGCCGACGACACAAATTTCAGAGATGGATAGAAATGGGGCCGAATTAATTCTAAATTTGGGCAAGGAAGACGTCGCCGCCTCCTCGCAGAGGTGAGCCCAGACGCTAGCCATCGTTCGCTGCCACACCGCCGCACACAGTCGTCGGTTTTTGGCCGAATTCGCCTCTGGCCGTTCAATTTCAGAGATGGATAGAAATGAGACCGAATTACTTATAAATTTGGGCAAGGAAGACGTTGCCGCCGCCTCGCAGGGGTGAGCCCAGACGCTGGTCGTTGTTCGCCGCCACACCGCCGCACACAGTCGTTGGTTTTTGGCCGAATTCGCCTCTGGCCATTCAATTTCAGAGATGGATAGAAATGGGACCGAATTACTTCTAAATTTGGGCAAGGAAGACGTCGCCGCCGCCTCGCAGAGGTGAGCCCAGACGCTGGCCGTCGTTCGCCGCCACACCGCCGCACACAATCATCGATTTTTGTTCAAATTCGCCTCTGGCCATTCAATCGGCGGGCAACAGCACTCGCCGCGCGGCCGCATCTCCACGTCACCGTGGCCGCATCACCATCTCCACGTCACTGGGGCATCGACTAGTCGTCGGAGGAGGAGGCGGGAGCAGATGAAGAGAACGCCGTCGTTGTACGATTTTGTGGTGGAGGCGGCGGATGATTTTGTTAGGGTTCAAGGTTCTGGGGTTTGGGGAGAGATACGGGAATTGATTTAGGTTTTAATCTGATTCATAGACTTTTTAAAATTACATAAACACCCTTTCCTACCATATAATTAATTTAATGAAAATAAAAAAAAATAGAAAAAATCAGGTCCACACATATTATTAGATCTAAGGTCAATATTGGTCCCTAGGTTCACATATATTGACGGGGTTCTCATTTGAACCCAATCATATATATATATATATATATATATATATATATATATATATATATATATATATATATATATATATAATTAAGTTAAGAATAAGATCTAATCTCAATTAACCAATTAATCACATAATTAGGAAAAGATTTCTTCCACAAGTCATCCGACTCTTTTAGAACAAAGAGTATGACTTGATTCCAATTACATTTTATATATATATATATATATATATATATATATATATATATATATATATATAATATATATATATATATATATATATATATATATATATATATTTATATTATATATAAATATATAATATAAATTAATTTTATTTTAAAGTCTTCAATTATTCTAGTGGGCTTCTACAATTAGGCCTACTAGAAAATTACATGGACTTGAATATAAGATCCAACTATTTAATTAATCAATTCCCATGAATTTAAATTAATCAATCCAATTGACTAATTTAATATATTCCTTTAATTGAGATTTCTATCAAATTATATTTAATTACATAATCAAATTATATAATTAAATATTTAACCCAACAATTGAACTAGATTATAGTCTCATTTAATTAATCCAAATTAATTAATTATTCCAACCATTGGAGTTGTCAATATTGAAATATCAACAATCAAATTATGTGTGACCATTTTAGGTTCACGACTAACCCTAGCAGTAGACTTACAACTTTTTGTAAGTTTAGAAATAATAATTTATTATATTAATTAATCTGATTAATTGATTCTCTTGAGATTAACTCTTTAATTTCAAGAACCTACTCATGGCAACATCTAGCAAGTAGCATGACTACCCAGTGTTAGGTGAAATAGCGAGCAAACCTATTTCAATTGCAAGTCCATACATGTACGATCCTTTCGACAACTAGTTTCCCGATTAAATCTTAGGCATGGATTTATAAGTCGAAACCTAATTGATTTAATAACTGTGATTTCATTTCAAGTTTAAGTAATTCATTTATGAATTAATATTTATCGTGCCCTAGCCAAGGTCTTTGAATTAAAAACAATGAAAATTCACAGGATACTGACAAGTGTCGAATTCTATTTTGTCTACAGACAAACCTGCATGCGCATGGATACAATACCCAAAATACCCTTTTACGATTGTCAAGCAATCAAAAGATAAATCTAAGAATTGCATGATGTTCACAAGGCTACCATCGTACCTCAAGTCAAATGACTAATCATGTACTATTGCAATATAGAAATTCTTATTCGACAGACAAATCTTCCAGTTAGGAATTTCCATCGGGTCATACTCAATGAACTTGTTCTCCAACAAGCACCCACATATATGCACTCGCGTCACAACGCTAATATTAATGGAATGCAACATCCTTGTCTTACAAGCATGCATCATATGCGCAAGTTTTATCAGGCTATTCAATATCCTATCTTGAAAAGCCCATTGACTTGGAACATGTTTGATGCGACCAAAAAGATTGGTGCCTCAAGAATAGAGATTACTAATCTCAAATATGTGATCAACGACCTGAATAACTTCGAACAACCAAACAGCGACCTATTTGATCTCCAAGAAACTCATGGCGACCTGATCAATCCTGCAAAACAAAACCCAAGCCAAGGTGGTGGATGGACCCAAATAGTGCGCGACTATTAGTTGCTACAAGTGAAATAGAAACGATAACAATTACGGATTGTAACCCTATTTATAGCAATTGACATCTAACCTTAATATAGGTGATCAGTTTAAATTAGAAATTAAACAATCATGTCATGAAAGTAGAAGAATACAAACAATCTCATACGAACTACGAAATAAATTAATTAGAACATAATCAAACGATGGGGTTCAATGTTACAAGGACCGGAATTAATTAACTACTCACACATGGTGTTCATGAAATTACAAAAGAAAAATAAATAAGAAAACATTAGTTATTTGCTAAAGAGGAGGGAAGAACACAATATATAGTTTTTCCTCTATTATCGGGTGACCCAATAATAGAGTGCCTGCGAAAATCTTGAGTTGAATAACTTCTATTTCCAATAACAATTCGTATCTCGCTGCTCCCGTGAAAATCCAACTCCCCCTTTCTCTTCTAATATCTCTTCCCTTTATATAGGATATAATGGTATCCTTTTATCTCACCAAATCCTTCTTCAAAAAGGGATCTTGTTTTATTTCCTTTTTTTATTCCAAAAATTCCAATAATAACTCCTCTCTTCTAATCCTTCAAAGGTAAGGTCTTCTCCTCTTGCACAAGTATCCCTGGCTGCTTCTGACGCAGCTTTGGTCTTTTTAAAGTTATTGGAGCTTGGGCCTGTTTGCTTTCTTGGTCCAAAGCTCTAAATTCCCGAATCTGAGCTGGCACTGCATAACCCAGTATGGTTGACAGATCCAGTGTCAATGGTAACACGTCGAAATCGGGGCCCAATCTCGTTAAAACTCCATTCTCAGTTCCACACTCATCCATCTCAAAATCACTGAAATAAATATAAACTTAAATATTAAAGTATCATACATCACATGTTCCGATAAGAAGAAAAATTAACGGCGCAAATAAATAAAATACATATCAATATATAATTTTAACACTGAAAAATATGCGCATTTTTAACTTATCAGCCGTGGGCCAATAACCACGTCCATAATTAAAACCACCGGGACCCCATAAGATAGGCCATGCTTAATCCGTAAACAGTAAAAGGAAAAACAGAAAGAACATATGAAAAGCGGCTGAGCATTCTTGCTAGGGTTAGGAAATAAGGCAGAAAAGCTGAATATTTTTCATTGATTATTTAACAATATTACAACACACATATTTAATCTTAGCATGGAGTATTCTAGATTGTCCAGTTGTCAACTATATGTTCATATAGATGAGGTTGCCAAATACTTTCCTTTCTAGCCGTTTGCATCTTGATTCTCTACTGCCGGTGCATGGTTGTTAACGTGTGCATGAGTTGGGTGGCCTTGTCTAGCTGGTGATGTTCATCTACTGCTGGTGCACACTTCCTTTTCCATGCACATGCAGGTGGCTTTTGTCGTTTATCATGCCCCCTCAATTCTATGCATCCTTTTGAAGTCACAAAAAACTTATTTCTCATCCTTGCATAGAATTGACCTGACAAAGCTTTAATGAAAATATCTACCATTTGTTCTATTACTGGAACATGTCTGACAGAGATCACCTTGTTCATCACCTTTTCTCTGATGAAGTGTAGGTCCGACTCCAGGTGCTTGGTCCTTGAGTGATGCAAAAGATTAGAAGCAAGTGCAATGGCACCTTGGTTATATACCCACACTACACTAGGCTTGATCAGGTGTATTTTCAGTTCCCTAGAAAGAGAGTGCAGCCACATAACCTCACAAGTTATTAGAGCCAGGCTCCTATACTCAGCTTTTGTGCTTGATCTTGAGACAGTAGGCTATTTTTTATTTATTTCCAGGATATGGGATTATTACCTAAAAACACACAAAGTACTGAGGTTGATCTCCTATCATCCACATCAGAAGCCCAGTCTTCATTTGAGAAGGCTGTAATTCTAAAGTTGTTGCATCTTGACAGTTTCAGCCCATAATCCATTGTCTCTACAATGTATCTCAATATCCTCTTCACAGCCTTCCAATGTAAACCAAGAGGGGACTACATAAACAGGCTCACCTTGTTGACTGCATAGCAAATATTAGGCCTAGTCAATATGAGGTACTGAAGTGCTCCAACTATCTTCCTGTATTGGTATCTATTCTAAACAGGTTTCCCACAGTTCTTTGATAGGGGTGTATGAGAAACCATAGGAGTGGAGATACCCTTTGCCCCCTTCATGCCAGTTTTATGGAGAATATCAGTATCATATTGCCTCTGCCTAAGAAATAAGCCATCTGGAATTTGTGAAACTTGAATTCCAAGGAAGAAGTTGAGAGGACCAAGATCTTTTATGGAAATGTAGGTTTTGAGTTGATGGACCAACTGATCAATAGCCTTGCTGTAATTTCCTGTGATGATGATATCATAAACATAAGCCATAATCAAGATACATGAAGAGGAGGAGTGTCTGATGTAGAGGGATTCATCTTGGGAAACATGAAAGCCCAACTCAATTAAAACTTCACCAAACCTACTGGATCAGGCCCTGGATGCTTGCTTGAGGCCATATAAGGACTTGTGCACTTTGCAGACTAGAGGAGGGTTGGATATTTGCTCAAAGCCAACAGGCTATCCCATGTAGAGTTCATTGTCAATATTACCATTCAAAAAGGCATTGTCTACATCAATTTGCCTGAAAGTCCAGCCAAAAGTGCAAGAGAAAAAATGACTCTAATCGTTCCTGGCTTGATGACAGAGCTGCAAGTCTCAGTATAATCCCAGCCTGGATCCTGATTATACCCATTGGCAACAAGTCTTGCTTTGTGTCTGATGGCACCATTAGGATCCCTTTTAAACTTAAAGACCCACTTGCACCCTATAATTTTTCTGTTATGTGAGATAGGAACCAAGCTCCATGTCTTGTTCTTGATCAAAGCCTGAAACTCATCCTGCATAGCCTTTTTCCAAGCTGGGATAGTCATTGCATCATGAGCATGCTGAGGTTCAATTTCTTCTGAATTGGTAACAAGTAGAACCTTAGGCTTGTAAATCCCAGCCTTTGATCTGGTGATCATCTTCTGTGTGCCTGCAACTTGAGTAGGAACATTAGGTGTATCTGAAGGAGAAGGAGGATGACCATTCTCAATTGGTGAATCTATAACAATAGTGCCCCTATAATGGATGATGTGGATGACGTAGAGGAATGGAGGGTGTGGTTGATATATCTATGGCAGGTGACTGATGTGATGGAGTATGAAGTGGAGATGTATGTTCTGATGCAGGAGTGGAATTTGATAGAGTGAGTAGAGGAGCTGGTGTAGATAAAACAGGAACATAAGATTTTGAAGGGTTGTTTTTGATAAGGAAAGGTAGAATCTTCAAAAACCACGTCTTGTAATTATTATTTTCTTGGAGGGTAGTAAGACTTTGTAACCCTTGTGGTATGGGCTGTAACCCAAAAATAATACAGGGAGACTTCTTGGTTAAAGTTTGTGATATTGTAAGGCCTGAGTAAGGGGTAACAAATACAACCAAAAGTTCTCAAAAATTGATAATCAGGGTTGTTCACAGTCAAAACCCCTAAAGGAGACTTATAGTGCAAAACTTTATTAAGAAATCTGTTAATGAGGAATAATGCACTAGTAAAAGCCTCATCCCAATACGGAAGTGGAATCTTGGATTCAGAAATGAGAGAGAGACCTACTTCTAATATCTGCCTATGCTTCTTTCTGCTAAACCATTATGTTGAGGGGTGTATGGTCAAGATACCCTGTGTTTGATCCCTAACTGAGCAAGTATATGCCTCAAAGCAAGGAATTCACCCCCACCATCAGTTTGTAATTGATGTGCTCTGAATAAATCTTGGGCTGGAATCCAGCCCTGGTTGGGCTAGACCTGGCCGAATATCATCCAGATTTGAATTAGCATTACTAAAAGTCATAAAGTTCAGTTCAAGGGCCAGGGAAGATTTCTAATCTGGTCCACCCTGAGCACTCCCCCTGACCTCTCCTAGAGGAAGAGGGGATGATCTAGCACTTTCCTGATCTGACCTCGCCTAGAGAAAGAGGAGATGACCTGATCATAGTGAATAACGGCCCGAGATTCACGAAATTCTGTTTGCGGGATCTTGGAAGGGCCTCACTTGATGAGAAACTATAAATACCTAAGCCTCAAAGCTGAGAGGTACGCAGTCTCAAGCATTCTTCTCCTGCTTTATTTTATTCCGATCAAAAATGCTTACTGACTTAAGCATCAGAGAGGTTTCCACCGATAAACCCTCGGTGGTCCTTTCTAATATGTTTTTGTGGAAATCAGGTTGGGAAATTCTCAGGTGAAGGTGCAGGTTCTCTCGGGATAATTTTCCAGGTGAAACAATTGGGGCCCTTTGTGGGAAAATTGGGGCTAAGACGTGAGAAAATCATGTCATTAGATGGACTTCGGCAGAATTTGGTGGCGAAGCTGGGTGGCACGCCAAGCTCTGCCACACCGAAGGGTGCGCCTGAGGTGGCGAGACCGTTGGCGGCAGCTAGAATAGGCCTAGCGCAACCTCCTCCTAGTGGAACCACACAAGCTAACGGCAGATTGCTGAACGATTCCTTCCTAAGGCAATTATCTGACCTCATTGGCAAGGAGGTGGAGGTAGTTGTGGATAGAAAGTTCGTCGAGCTCCCACAAACAACCCAGTGCGCGGTTAGAACTCCCCTCCAAGAAGAAGAGGAGAGTTTCTTTGCTTCAGAAAGAGAGACGTCGAGCAAAACCAACCCAGACCTCAGTGAGCAGATGCAAAACTTGCAAAAAGAGTTCAGAGAGGTTAAGAGGAAGATGGCGGGCACGGGCATGGTGCCGACGAGGAGAGGTACCCCATTTACGGATGCGGTCATGTGCGATGATTATCCGTCTTCTTACGGGTCCATGGGTTTTGAATTAAACGGAACAGCGGATCCGTGGGATCATCTAAGCCGATTTGAGATCGCGGCTATTTTACACAAATTCTCAGACGCGGTCATATGCCGGGTCTTCCTGATGACCTTTACAAAGTCCACTCATCTCTGGTTCAGCCAGTTGCCTCCGCGTTCTATAAGTAATTTCGATGAATTTAGATCAGCATTCTTGCACCAATTTACCAGCTGCAGGAAGTACAAGAAAATGCCCCCTGGAATTATTCAGCTTAAAACAGAAGGAAAATGAAGATCTGCGTGCATACATCAAGTGATTCACAGATGTAAATCTAGAGGTGTCATTAGCATGTGAAGAGATCCTGGTTAACGCTCTAGCTCAGGGGCTCAGGAGAGGAGAATTTTTCCAGTCGTTGGTTGTAAAACCAGCACTGAAATTTTGAGAGCTCTTGGAAAGGGCAGAAAGATACACTCATCTGGAGGAGGCCTTGAAGATCAAGGAGGATGGAGAGAAGAGAAGGGAACGACCTGATAGGGAGGACGAGACCCCAATGAACAAACCCAGGACTGACTTAGTTGGAGGATGACCCCATTTTGATAGGTATACACCTCTGGCCACACCCCAGGGGGAGATTCTGCAGGCAATTGAGCGACATCATGATCTCAATTGGCCAAGAACTTATTCTCAGAATCCAAGGAAAGAAAGATCCGACCAATTTTGTGGATACCATAACGAGTATGGTCATGATACAGATCAGTGCACCCATCTAAAGGATGAAATAGAGAGTCTGGTATAGGTAGGGCACCTCGAGGAATTTCTACAGGCGAGACGGGAGGAGTCCAGATCTGACACTCGCAGACGAGATCGACCTCAAGGGAACAAGCATGAGCAGGATAGTGGACGAAACAGTGGGAGGAGTAATGACTAGACTCAGGAGGTACGAGGTGAAATCTTAATGATTATAGGAGGCGAGTGGGATGAGCACTCCAGGAGAGCTCATAATAACTATGTTCGTGCTGTAAGAGACCTGACAAGGAAAGGGAGTGAGGTCGGGCAGTTAACGCCAAGCCCAAACATATGCTTTGGATCAGAAGATGAGAACGGCATCCTGTACCCTCACATGGACGCTTTGGTTATCACATCCACTATCGCCAACTATACCATAAGACGAATCTTCGTGGACACGGGTAGTTTGGCCGATATCATGTTTTATGAATGTTTTCGACAATTGGACTTAAACATGGAACTGGAGGAGGTCACAACTTCACTGGTTGGCTTCGCAGGGGGAGCCCTAAAATCGTTAGGAGCGGTGAATCTCCTGGTAACGTTGGGGGATGGTCCGTTTAGACAGACCATGTCAGTGCATTTTCTGATAGTAGAAGCACCTTCCTTGTACAATGTCATGCTTGGGCTACCATCGCTGAGCCAATTTCAAGATGTGATATTCGTTTACCATATGAAGTTGAAATTCCCTGCCCAGGATGGAGTAGATAGTGTTCGGCGCAATGAATATGAGGGAAGGTGTAAAAGGGCGAGGATACAAGATGCCAGGCCTGACCCAACTCAGAGAGAGGAAAATCTGATGGCAATTGAGGTAGTCCCAGGAGACGACAGTCGAGTCCTGCACGTAGGGACGACCCTCAGCCCTGAAGTGTTGGTGGATTTGGTAGCCCTGCTCAGAAACAACATAGATATCTTTGCCTGGTCTCCCCAGGATTTGGTCGGGATAGACTCAGCAATAGCTGAGCACCACCTTAACATTAACCCGACAATAAAGCCGGTAAAGCAGAGAAAGCGCAACTTTGGACCAAAAAAGGAGGCCATTATTGAGGCTGAGGTGGATAAATTTCTAAAGACTGGGTATGTTCGGGAAATACAATTCCCAGAATGTCTCTCTAATGCAGTCTTGGTACCATAAATGGAAGAGGAATAGAGGATGTGTATTGACTTCCGCGATCTTAATAAAGCCTGCCCTAAAGATCACTATCCGCTGCCGAGGATAGACCAACTGGTTGACTCTACATAAGGTTGTGAGTTGCTAAGTATGATGGACGCCTCGCAGGGATATCACCAGATCAGGCCAGCCAAAGAGGATCAGAAGCGAGTTAGTTTCATAACTCCAAAGGGAACCTATTGCTACGTGGTCATGTCGTTTGGACTTAAGAATGCGGGTGCCACATATCACCGGCTAGTGGACAAAATGTTAAAAAATTAGCTCGGGCGCAACATGGAGGTCTATGTGGACTATATGTTGGTCAAGAGTGAAAGCAGACTCATATGTGGATGACTTGAGAGAAACTTTTGATACTTTGAGGAAGTATAAGATGAAGCTCAAGCGCAAAAAATGCATGTTTGGGGTAAGAGCTGGAAAGTTCCTGGGCTACATGGTCACAGAAAAGGGAATAAAAGCAAATCCAGATAAGGTCAAGGTTATCATGAATATGCAGCCTCCAAAAAATGTTAAATAGATGCAATGCTTGGGCAGGCGGATAGCAGCCCTGAGCAGGTTCGTTTCACACTTGGCTTAAAAGAGTCTGCCATTTTTTCAGGCCTTATGAAAAAGAGCCCCGTTCCAGTGGGATGAGAAATGCCAGGACGCATTTCAGAAGCTGAAGGAGTACCTGGTCGGGATGTCATTGCTTACCAAACCTGTCCAGGGAGAGCCCTTGATCTTGTATTTATCCGTGGGAAAGCAAGCTGTCAGCATGGTCCTGATCAGGGAGGAAGGCAAAGTACAAAAATAGGTATACTACTAGAGTAAAGTCTTGCATGACGCTGAGCTCTGATACGTAGAGGTAGAGCCGACCATTTTAGCCCTGATTGGGATGGCTCTCAAGCTCCGCCCTTACTTCCTCTTACATAACGTGGTGGTCAGAACTAACTTACCATTAAAGGTAATCACGGATAAACCAGAAGCATCGGGGCGCCTGGTGTAATGGATAATTGAGCTCCGTGAGTTCAATATTAGTTTCAAAGCACGAACAACAATTAAGGCCCAGGCACTGGTTGACTTTATGCAGGAAATGGCCAGCTCTCCCGAGAAAATAAAGGAATTGACGATCTACACCGATGGCTTTGTCGACAACCTCAGCTGTGGTGCAGGGATAGTGTTGATGAAACCGGAAGGGGTGACCACAGAATATGCAGTACGCATGAACTACCCCCTATCTAATAATGCAGTAGAGTACGAGGCCTTGCTGAGAGGGGTCCATATGGCAAAAGAGCTAGGGGCAGACTAGGTATGTGTGCAAGTAGATTCACAACTTATATGCAAACAGATTAAAGGGGAATTCAAAACCAGGGAGGAGAACCTGCAAAAATATTTGACTCAATATCGCGAGCTGGTCAGTGACATGAGCTCTTTGACAGTCCATCAAATTCCTAGAGAAGAAAATGCCCGAGCTGATTACCTGGCCAAGGTAGCTAGCTCAGCAACGGACTGTCAAGAAAAAGAGATCACCCTCCTAATGGCATACCGGGAGTTTGGAGAGGAAGAATTGTATGCGTTAGAAGAGGAGACAGACTGGTGTCGTCCGATCAGATTATATCTGGAAAAAGGAGAGCTACCAGATAATAAAAGAGAAGCAACGAAGGTAAGGATCAGGTCCTCTCGCTTCTGCCTGATCAAAGGAGAGTTGTATAGGAGAAGGTTTGGACAACCTCTTCTTAAATGCCTGAGCTGTAAGGAAGGCGCCCACATCCTTAGATAAGTCCACGAGGACTGCTGTGGAAATCATATGGGCGCCAGGACTTTGTCGATCAAATCCATGAGAGCCGGTTATTTTTGGCCATTATTATGGAAAGAAGCAGAAGATTTTGTTAGGAAATGTGATAAGTGTCAGAGGATCTCCCCTTTGGTTCACCGAACGGCGGAAGAGCTCATGATAATGAGCTCTCCTTGCCCCTTTGCGAAACGGGGGATAGACCTTGTTGAACCCTTTCCTACGGCCCCTCTCAAAAGAAATTCTTGATCGTTGCCATTGATTATTTTAGCAAATGGGTAGAGGCCGAAGCCTTGGCAAAAATTACTGAGGATGCGGTGATGGGCTTTGTGTGGAAACACATAGTATGTTGGTTTGGCATTCCCAGGATCCTAGTCTCCGATAATGGCACACAGTTTATGGGAGCTAAGATCAGAGCCTGGTGCACCAAGATGAAGATAGACCAACACTTCATATCTGTCTATCAACCTCAGGCAAATGGTCAGGTTGAGGTGACCAATCGCATTTTGGTGCCAGGGATTAAAGCACGCCTTAAGAGGTGATTAGCACTAATTTTTCTTGATTTTAGTTAATATTTTAGTTCATTTTTGTTATTGTTTTTGGTGTAAGTTGGGTAGATTGAGCATATTTTTGTATTTTCTTATCTCCAACTTATTTTATTGTATTAATTGATTTTATGTTTATTTAAGGTATTTTGAAGTGTTTTGGCCGGAAGATAGTCGAGGGTGGGCCTACGAGTGAAGTTTTAGCAAAAAAATGGGCCTCGATTTGAAGTGTTACAGTTGACACTAAGCAAATATATTCTGGCATCGCGATTACAATCTACACTAAGCATATATGTCACTAAGCATACATAATTTTTAAATCAGAATTAGCATAATAATACCAAATAACATAAGTATTCCAGTTTAGTCTCTATAAACAAATTATCTAGCAAAATTTCAATCCACACTATGCATATATATACTCATAACAAAGCAACTGCAAACATCTTTTTAGTTCAGCATAAATACACATGCCCATTTTTTCATGATATCAATATGCAATAACTTTTTCCTACTATGGTGTATGATTACATATGCAATAACTAAAGTAATAACATTATAATGAATAAGCTGAGAAGTTGGAAGAACATATGATTACATATACAGGAACTGTGAACATAATTACATATGGATTAACAATAATCACTAATTTATTATTCTAGTTTTCAACACGAAAAATCACATATTAAAACCAACCAACCCAAATCTCACACACTTAAACACATGAACAACTACCTTGACTTGACTGCTTATGCACCGCAAGTGTTTTTTTTTTTTTTTTTTTTTTTTTTTTTTTTTTTTTTTTTTTGCAATTTGGAGATTTTGGAGAAGTTATGGGTGTGACCGATTCTTTAACTTATAATGGAAATGGTAGAGATTTAGATACATGCGAATAACTAGTATCACTACCCTAATTAGATTGAAATCTACCAAAAAATAACTGATGTTTAGCCATCAAAAGAAAAAAAGATCCGCCCTTTTTTTTAGACACGACTGAAAATTTTCTATTTTAGAGATAAGTTTATTTATTTATCAACATATTTATCTACAACTAAATTAAGAAAAAAATAGGAAATAGGGTTTTCTTAACATGCAAAACACCAGTAAATACGATCAGTTTTAAAATTTGAAAAAAAAATCGAACACAATTTTAAAATTAGTTCAAGAATTTAAATATGAAATTATTTAATAATTATAATAATTGATAAATAAATTAGACATGTACACGTCACGGGTTGAGAATACTATCATTTAAATTTTTTATTTTCATAAAACATTATATATTCTTTATAAACCCCGTGTAATGCACGGGTATTAAACTAGTATATATCCTCCATTTTGTTAATAGTGTTAACTATTAATGCTGAGGTGTCGAAACGAGAGCGTTCCGGGGCTGATGTGGACCAATTAAATTTCTCCAAAAATGACGTGTCGGCATGTAGTTCATAGGGGGTCTACTTTGGGAGGAGGCCAAAATTTTGACCAGGTATAAATAACAACTTTTTTTTTTCATTTGATCAAGACTTACAAAACTAGGGTTTTTTGTTCAATCCTCTCCCCGGTGCACCTCTCCCTTACCTTTCTTCTCCGCTGTTTTTACATTTGTCTTAAAAAATCCAATCTGACTGTTCTAACAAAACTCACTTACTCCCTGAAATTCCATATGGGAAATCTTGATGGGAATTACAATTTAGAATTGTCAATTGATTTTTTTATGGTTCGATCAAGATTTTTTTTCTCAATTTTTTTTATTTGTTTGGTCTGTGGTTGTGCAATTTTGATATGAATTGTTATGCCTATTTTGAATTCTTATCACAAAAATTTTTCAGATTAATATCACAAAAAATTTACAGATTTGTTTTCAAAAAAAAAAAAATTCAGATCAATTAATAAATGATTATTTGTTTATTTATCCAATAGCCTGCTAATCACATATGTGAAGTGTGTCTACATTCATTAAGTGGCGATATATATATTTATTGAGTTTGATTTATTTTTTATTTTTTAATTGTTTCAATAATTGGTTTTTGTTGGCAGAGCCGGAAGGATGTTGAAGGTTCACTTTTTGTTGTGAAAAGGTGAGGGCTTTATTGGGCTTTGCATTTTTATTTTTCGTTGAGATTGGGATTTAGGGTATTTAGGAATTTAAATTCTCTGTTTATTGGGTTTTGGGGCCTGGAAAATTCATGAATATTATTTATTTATTTATTTTTGCTCAGGAATACTCGGTCGCGGTTCCAATTTATGATGGAGTATTTTAGAATTGCGATTTTTGATGGAGTATTTATTTTTCTAATTCGGATTTGGTCTAGAATAGCTTTACTATTCGGATTGTGTTGGGAGGGGAAGTGGCGTTGTAGCGTCCAGACTACCCTCTCCAGGATCCCTCTCCTCGCCAATTTCTTCGCTCTGTCTTCTCTCTCCTCTTTTCTCCTCTTTTCTTCGTCGTCGTGCAACCTCTTAAATTCCAATTATATTCTTTTTCCTTCTGTTTAATTACTTAATATTTTATGACCAAATATATTTGATCTGTTTTTCTGTAAGTTACAGCGATGGCGAAAGACAAATCCCYAGAGAAAGCTTCGGGCCGCGAAAATAATTGGCATGTTGAATTGTCCTATAAATTGCAGAAAGATTAGAGATTTCTTGAAAACAGGCAGATGAAGGTGGAGCGTGAAGTTGAGTTTACAAAAGCAGATTGTTTTTGGTTTCAAGTGAGAAGGAGCTGCCATTTACAAGCATAGATATGGTTAGCTTTCTTTTTTCTCTTTTTCCTCCCTATTTGTGATTTTGTCCAGAATAGAACCTTTGTATTTTTTCTCATTTTCTTTGTTTCCAGCTTAAGAAAATAACCTTTGGAAATGATATTTTGCATTTTTATTCCTTTATTGGTTCATATGTATAGCTATGATTGATTAAAATTTGGCATGACTAAACTTCTATTAGTTGTGACTTTTTTTGTTATGGTGATAAGAAGTGAAAGGATTATTTATTGTGCAGATGTTGAGATTTTCTTATTTTTATTTATCTCATCATTAGTTTACTTAAATTTGAATTAACTTGATATATTTTGAAATTTAAGTAGTCATTATTTTCATTCTTTTTGGATTTGAGTTGTTTGATTATCCCCTTTTCATCTTATTTAATCCTTTTTCCCAGATCTGATTTTTTAAAATTATTGTTTTTAAAATTATTCATATTTGTTTATTTTCAAATCTGGAAAATTGATTATCAAAATTGATCCGAAAAATGATTAGTACGTATAACTGATGCTATCTCGAATATACTATCTCGAACACAAATTCGTATATCAATTTCCTGGATTAGTACGTATAACTGATGCTATCTCGAATATAAATTTTCGTAGCTATCTGAGTATATGAATACATCATACTATCATATATTAGAAATAAAAACCGACAAAAATGGTCATTTTTTGCCAGTACTATGCATGCATGTTACTCTCAATACAAGCAATAAAAAAAGTGTTTTTTTTTTTCTTTTGGTTAGAGGTCAATTTTCCATTTCCTCAGTGGAGCAGAATTTTGTTAATTTGGTGATGATCATGTGGAGCAATATTTTTCTCTTTTGTTGGGTGGAGTATGCATAATTACGCATTAATTATTGAAAATTAAACTTTGATCAACTTATTCGTGAAAAGGTGAGGGAATAATAATTAGTTGGTTATAAGTCACTAATTATTAACCACAACATAAACTCGGTTTATTGGTTTAGGTGTATTTTTTTTTCTTTTTATGTTTTTTAAATCCTAGATTGATATTTGTTTTTTTGCATATCTTAATATAGGTCCATAATTGTTGGTTTTTCGAATAACAAGAAAGCATTATTTCTATAATAGTTTTTTATTTCGATATCTGATTTGTGAAACTCCCTTTTTTGCGTCTCTGATATCTCATCTCTCCTCTCCATTGATTAAGTTTAGAAGTTGTTTTGGGCTTTTCTTGGTGATGTGGACCAAAATGTCTGTACGTAATATTATGTGATATATGTGGGTATTTGTAGAAGGCGACCTCATTTCTAGGAGAGGGTGTGCCTCCTGGAAGATGGGCGAGCTGTATTATGTCTTTGAGAAGTGAACGAGCCGAAGGCTGTTCCTCAATATTATGTCTTTGAGAAGTGAACGAGCCAAAGGCTGTTCCTCAAAAGTGGGCGAGTTGATATGTCTGGAGTAGCGACCTGTAGTATGACGATGAGTTCTCATATAGGGTCGTGATCTCTGGTGGGTTGGGTTGAGTATTTGAGCCTGATTGAGAGTTTAATATGTGTATGGGCCTGGTGGGCTGTATGCCCAGGCTTATTTCGGTAATATATTAAGAAGTTTCATATTTATGGGAAATTATCATATGGGAAGAGTCCCAATTGAGAGTCGGTGAAAGAGTCACGGTGAGAATGGAATTCTGGTTATGTAAGGTAACCCTAGATAGTGGAGGATTTCTCCTATCTCTATAAAAGGGGATTTTGTCTCTTATTTTATCATTATTATCATGCTATTATTGTGATTTCACCGCATTATTGAGAGAAAGAGGAGCTTGTTTTTCGCTTATTAACTTAAGCGTCGGATGGCCTTAACGGGCTCGAAATCCGGCCCATTCTAGGCGTTGTTTTGCAGGATCGGTGAGGTCGCTGTGAAGATTGTGAAGGACATTCGAGGTCGTTGAGACGAATTTCACCATCAATTCAGGTCGTTGATCTCTTTTTGAGGTTAGTACCCCCTATATTTGGTGGTCCAACTTTTTGGGCTTATCAAATTGGCGCCGTCTGTGGGAAAGAGGGACATCGAGTCCTTGAGCAAAAGGCGTGAGATATTTTGTAAACAAAATATGAGGGATAACAACATAATTCCGAGGACTTTACAATACGGTTCTCTGTCAAACAACAAGAAGAACAAGAAGAGCAGATTGGCAGACGTTAAAGAGAAAGACGAGGCAAGGGATGGAAAAATGCCTCCTCAGGTGGATCCAGTTGTCCATGGCGTCGGTAACACACCACCGCCTTCCCCCAGAAAGTGTGAGGGGAAAGGGTTGGCGGAAGACGCAGAGATGAAAACACCGGAGGCGGAGGCGCAAAAGGCGATCCATGTAGAGGGGAAAGAAGGAGAAGATTTACCGAAGGACAAGCCCTGTCGGAGTAAAAAAGGATTTTTGGATGGACTTATGGACTTCGTGCCGCTAGAGAAACAGGAAGAGTTACGCAGGTACTTAGCAAGCAAGCTGAGTACGGGGAAGGAAAAAGGCGGTAGATCTCATAGCGAGAAAGAGGAGGAGTCAGCGGTTAAAAAAGTAGAACGGGGCGAGAAATCTACGTCGAAAAGATTGTCTCGTAAGAGGGGACGGAGTACACGGAGAAAGGCGGATGTTTCTAGTTCCACCTCATTTGTGGGCTGTTATACTCGTAGACGACGGGCGAGAGGAGTGAAAGTAAGACGAAGTCGTTACAGGCGAGGAAGTCGAAGACATTACAGATATAGTAGTGAGAGTGAGACTCCGACCTCTGTTACGGATGGTGAGTCTCATGAGAAAACCAAGAAGAGCGGTAATGTGTCCAAAGAAGGAAAAGGAGAGAGCGAGATGGGACCACATAAAAAGGCCTTTAGAGAGCTGCAAGAGGCCATGCTGAAATTACAAAGATGAGTGGATGGAGATAGACTGGAAGGAGAAGAAGGGCATCCTTTCTCGGAGGATATGATGCATGCAGCAATGACTAAAAACTATAAAGCATTGGATTTGCAGTATCGGGGGTTAACAGATCCAGTCGAGCACCTACAGCTCTTCGAAAACGCGAGAATGCTACACAGTTACACTGATGCCGTGGCGTGCCGGGCTTTTGTGTCCACCCTGAGGGGAATCGCGCAAAATTGGTTTTATCAACTCCAGCAGGGGAAGATCACCAGTTATCCAGTATTGCGAGCTGCCTTTTTAAAGCAGTTCTCCAGTGCTCAACAGGGTGCGAGGACGGCGCAGTCACTCTTAACCATGGTACAGCGGCCTGGCGAGATGCTTAAACAGTATGTTAACAGGTTCACCAGTGCTACTTTGGGGGTGCCCACTGCCACTGGCGAGATGAAGGCTGGAGCTTTACGTCAAGGACTAAGGAGAGAGGATTTGCGTAAATCGTTAGTGAAAAAAGAGGCACGAACGTATGATGATGTCTTGGCTAGGTGTCATAAGTATATACAGGTGGAAGAGGCGGAGGAGGAACATCAAGTGCGTTTTGGCAGGTCGGATGCAGATGCGCGAGAAGTCATCCCGAGGAGAGAAGTAAGAAGAGAGTCAAGGAGGGGAATGCGCGGGCTCCTGGCTTCAAGTGCCGGGTTTAGTGGGAGACAAGAGGCGAGCACGCGCGAGTGGAAACAGGAAGATTTTACACCATTAATATATCCGCGGGCTAAGGTGTTCAGTATTATGGAGCGTTCTGTGCCGGATGCCATACAATGGCCAGAGGACCGCACACCTATCCCCACTCATCCCAAGACTGCCTCCTTCTGGCGATTTCATAATAATTACGGACATTTCATTGAGAAGTGTAGACATCTCAAAGAAGAAATAGAAAGACTGATAAAAGCAGGGCATTTGAAAGAAGTAATATATAAAGAAAGGGAGCCGCGCGAACAAGGACAAGCGTTACCTCCACCACCGCCGAGGATCCCGCCTCAGTAGCAGGTCGCGAGGCAAGGACGACAAGGAAATCAGGGACAGGAGGGACCACGGAGAAATAGAGGAAGAATAAACATGATTTCCGGAGGGCCAATGGATGGTGACTCCAACAGTGCGAGGAAATGTCATGTTAAGTCAGCTCGTTTGGGCGTAAGTGAGGTCGCCAGTGTGAGCAGACAACCTCAAGTTGCAGGGCCAGTCATTTATTTTGGCCCCGATGAGAGGCGCGGGCTACAGGAAGATCATAATCATGCATTAGTGATAGAGGCGGAGATTAAGGGTTATGAGGTCAGCAGGATATTTGTAGATAATGGGAGCTCGGTGAACATCATATATACAGACTACCTTGATCGGATGGAAATAGACAGAAGAGTGCGGTTGGTGAACACGCCCATATATGCTTTTAATGGGGCGCAGGTGAACACAGAAGGCGAGCTGACATTGCAAGTAGTGTTGGGAAAAGATGAGTCGAGAATGGAAAAGAACTCAAAGTTTTTGATCATCCAGGGGAGGTCAGCCTACAATGCGATACTGGGACGACCTGACCTTAATGCGTTTCAGGCAGTAAGACTTATCTCATGAGTATCAAGTACCCAGTAGGCAATGGAGTTGGTGAGGTTGTTGCAGAGCAACAGGTCGCCAGATCGTGTTATCAGATGGCGGTCAGGAAAGGGTTGATGGAGAACAAGCGAGAGAGAAATAACGATCAACCGGAAGGGGTGCTCAACCCAAAGAAAATGAAAGAACAGAAGAACTCGGTTCAGCCGAACGAGGAGTTAATGGAGATTTCCCTGGAAGAAGAACACCCAGAGTATACCACGAGGATAGGTACCCAAATACCTGAGGCGTTGAAGAACGAGCTGATAAGGCTGTTGAGAGAATTTCGGGATATATTTGCGTTTGGAGAWGAAGAGTTRACRGGGGTATCACCGGAGGTCGCGCAGCACCATTTGAATGCGGAMCCGGARGCGAGGTYGGTGAAGCAAAAGAGAAGGYATTTTGGRTCGGAATYGGACAAGGTGATTGAAGGAGAGGTACAGAAGTTGTTGAAAGCGGGCCATATAAGAGAGATTCAGTTCCCAGAGTACTTGTCCAATGTTGTGATGGTACCAAAACCAG
>BMAC01000360.1:98705-111233 GCA_014905375.1 Phtheirospermum japonicum | reverse complement strand
TTGGATTGAAGAATGCAGGTGCGACATATCAACGGTTGGTGGATCGCATGTTTAAGGATTTGCTGGGGGCCACCATGGAGGTTTATGTGGATGACATGCTGGTGAAGAGCAAAAAAGCAGAATCCCATGTCGAAGATTTGAAGAAGACTTTCATTATCCTGAGACAGTATGGGATGAAGCTTAACCCGAAGAAGTGTGCGTTCGGGGTGCGATCAGGGAAGTTTTTGGGTTACATGGTGATGGAACGAGGAATCGAAGTGAATCCATAAAAGGTGCGAGCTATTTTAGAGATGTCGCACCCTCGTACGGGGCGAGATGTGCAGGTACTTACAGGGCGCATTGCAGGCCTTAGTCGTTTCATTTCCAGGTCGGCCGAGCGAGGCGTCCCCTTTTTTAGGGCGCTAAGAAAGGGATCCAAGTTCGAGTGGTCACAGGAAGCGGCGAATGCCTTTGACGAGCTGAAAAAATACTTGGCAGTGATACCACTGCTGACCAAACCAATGCCAGGAGAGGATTTGATTTTGTATATATCCGTGGGGGAGGTCGCAGTGAGTTCTGTCCTAATCAGAGAAGAAGCAGGTTTGCAGAGACCTATTTATTTTATTAGCAGGATGCTGCGGGGAGTCGAACTGAAGTATACCGAGCTGGAGAAAGGAGGCTTCGCGCTGGTTTGTACGGCCAGGAAGTTGAGGCCTTATTTCTTGAGCCACAGAGTGAAGGTTCGTACCAACTTGGCCCTCAAAAAAGTCCTGGGCAATCCAAATGTGTTAGGGCGATTGGTGAAATGGGCAGTGGAGTTGAGTGAGTATGACGTGGTTTATGAACCAAGGGTGGCTATCAAAGCACAAGTATTAGCAGATTTCTTGCAGGAGATGACGAGGCAGGTCGACGAGAATAAAGAAATGAAAGCGTGGACCTTGTATACAGATGGTTCGACTATGGCTTCAGGAGCAGGGTTAGGTGTTGTACTTACTAGCCCGGAGGGAGAGAATTTAGAGTTTGCGATCAAATTGGGATATAAAGCGTCCAACAATGAGACTGAATACGAAGCTGTGTTACAAGGGATTAAGATGGCTAGCGAGTTGGGAGCTCGAAGGCTGTGGGCATATACTGATTCACAACTTGTAGCTCGACAGTTCGACGGTTCCTTCGAAGCTAGAGAGGAACGTATGGCGATGTATTTGGGTAAATTACAAGAACAAGCGGCTCGTTTTGAAGAGTTCAAGCTAGAGCACCTGCCGCGAGCTGAAAATACACGGGCGGATCAGCTCGCTCGAATAGCAGGAGCATTAGTGTCTTGTGACACTCGAAAAATCACATTGATGGAACTGGGTAATAGCAGTATAGAGAGGGGAGTAGAGGTTATGGATATTGAAGATAATGATGATTGGCGATGATCTATTTGGGATACTCTCCTTAAAGCGCAAGAGGGCGCAGAGAAACTGACAACAAAAGAAGCTAGAGTTGCAGCTCGTTTTTGTGCTATTAATGAGGAGTTGTATAAGAGGTCACGGTTTGGACCTCTTCTGAAGTGCTTGGCTAAAGAACATGGGATGGAGGTACTGAGAGAGATACATGAAGGGTACTGTGGAGATCATGCAAAGGGAAAGGCCTTGATGGGTATAACATTGCGAGCAGGTTTCTTTTGGCCTGTGATGAAGGCTATGGCAAGCGAGCTGGTTCGAACTTGTAAGAAGTGTCAGATGCATGCTCCGGTTATTCACATACCGGCTGAGTAAATGATAGTAATGAGATCGCCATGCCCGTTCGCGCAGTGGGGAATCGATATCGTAGGTCCTTTCCCAAAGACCCCGGGCAGTAAAGAACATTTAGTGGTGGCTATTAATTATTTCACCAAGTGGGTGGAAGCTGAGGCTGTCACGGGGATAAGCGAGCAGCATATAATGGACTTTATTTTTGATAATATATTTTGCAGGTTTGGAGTGCCACGAGTGTTAGTCTCGGACAATGGGACCCAGTTTAATGGGCGAAAAATGCAGAAATGGTGCAAAGATATGGGAATGAAACAGCGATTTACCTCTGTGGCGCATCCACAAACTAATGGGCAGGTGGAGGTTACTAATCGGATAATTGTGCAGGGACTTAAGCTGCGGTTAGAGAAAGCAGGCGGACTTTGGGAGGATGAGCTCGYGTCTGTCCTCTGGGCCTATCGAACAACTCCCCGAACCACCAGGGGGGAGTCGCCGTTCAGTTTGGTTTATGGGATGGATGCAGTCATTTCAGCCGAGATAGTGGGAGGTTCGCAACGTTTAAAAACATTTAGCGTGGAGGAGAATGAAAGATTGGCTCAAGGAGCAATCAAAACGATTGAAGAGATACGAGATAAAGCTGCAGCTCGTGTAGAGCATCACAAACAACGAGTACAAGATGCTTTTAATAAACAGGTTAAACATTGTTGTTTTCAGGTCAGCGACTTAGTATGGAAGAGAGCGGACGCTTTGAAGGCGATTAAGAAATTAGAGCCAAACTGTATTGGGCCCTTTAAAGTGATAAAAGTATTGCGAGGCGGTGCATATATACTCGAAAGTACAGACGGGAAGATTTTACCCCGGAGCTGGAACGTGTGCCATTTGAAGAAATATTACTCATAGAGGGTGGATCGCGGGAGAAGGTAACTCTGGTCGGAGGGCACTTCTCCCGGGTAGTCGAGAGTGATTATTTTTGTAAGTTCTTTTTGGTGAGAGAGGGTAACTCTGGATCGGAGGGCACCACTCTCGACCTATTGCTTATTTCAGAAGTTCTTGTTTGTGGCGAGAGAGGGTAACTCTGGACCGGAGGGCACCTCTTTCGACCTAGTGGTTGATTGAAAGTTTGTAAGTTTTTATAGCGGGAGAAGGTAACTCTGGTTGGAGGGCACTTCTCCCGCGAGCTATTCAAATGTTGGAGTAATATGAAAAGTGAAATTGGGAAAGTTGTTTTGATAAGTTGTATTGCTTGCTCTTTCTGTGAGCTATTATGCTTTTTTGAGTTTTTTGGGTGGGAGAGGGTAACTCTTGTGTTGGAGGGCACCTCTCTCGACCTCATGATTTGTTGAAGGCTTGTGAGGGTGTTATGGCGCGGAAAAGGGTAGCTCTGATACCTTTCCCGGCCAAGCGAGCTATTGAAAAAAGTGATTTTTTGTAAGAAGATAGTTAGTACATCTTTCTAGGTCAAATGGTTTGAGATGATTGTCTTTCTATGATTATCATGGCAGGGAGACGGGTAACTCTGGACTGGAGGGCACCTCTCCAGACCTGATAATCGATCAAGAGTTTTGTTTTTTATGTGATTTAGATTCACATACTGGGGAGAGGGTAACTCTTGTGTTGGAGGGCACCTCTCTCGCAGTAAAAGTGAAAGTGATGGTAAGTTGATGCTTGTTTGGATTGATGTTGGAATTTGTGATTGTGAAAGCGTTGTTGTGGTGGTGGGAGAAGGTAACTCTGGATCGGAGGGCACTTCTCCCGATCAGGCGAGCTGTTCAGTTGGGTGAATTGTTTTGTTCTTTATGAATATGTTTTATGATATTTATGATACTGAGGGGAAGGTGAACCTCGCCGAGGTATACTTCTCCCGACTGATTGAAAGGATTGTGATCGCACGAGGTGCGGGAGAAGTTGAATAATGTTTGACGAGTTGTTTGATTTTTATGGTTATATGGTTATAATGTTAATGATTTTTTGAGTAAGTATTATCTCTGCGAGCTAAGATGATTGTGTTTGCAGTATGAGATCTTGTGATGAGTAGGATATAATAGTGTCTTATGGCAAGATTATGTTTTAATACTGAAAGTACATAGATAAATTGTCTGTACAATGATGGTGAACTGAAAAGTGATTGGAAAGTTTTAAATAGTGGTCTCTTTTTGAGAGGTCTCGGCAGGATGATCTGTGGAGGCTGGCTCAGATGCCGAAGTGACAGTTAGCTCGGGCGCAGAACTGTTGGCTGGATCTGGTGTGGGTAGTAGATCGTCTAGAGGCGTCTTCAGCTCGGCGTACGCTCCCGCAGATAAAGCCGCTTGACTCTAGCAGGATAACCACCATTTAGCATCAATGGGCTGTTGCCAGTCGCCTTTGAAGGTGCTAAATGGTGACATCTTGTTGATAAGAGCCTCCGCGTCAGGGGAGTAGGAGAAGTTTAGGGCAGCGATCTCCTCTTTGATCATGCTCGCCGCTGAACGGACCCATTCTGCAGCACCACCCGCCATCAGCCCAAAGTAGATGGAAGACTTCTCGTATGCCTTCACAACTTCTTGTCGATAGGCTTCGATGAACTTCCTGCCTAGATCGCTGAGGAGGAAATTCTTGTGACCTTCAGTTATGCCTTCTTCCCGAGCTGTTTTGAGGAGTTCTGGGAGCCTTTGTTGATGAAGGGCGAGCTCTCCCGTTGTTTTGCTGAGTTCTTCTGTCTTTGCGCTTAGCTCGCTGTTCACACGAGTAGCCTCGTCCTTAAGGCTATTGATTTGGCTCTTGGAAATGGCTACCTCCTCGTCACGGGCCTTCAACAATTGGAGTGTTCTGTCTAACTCCCCTTGTGTTAATGAGATCTGCCGGGTTTGCTGTTCAGCTTGGGTAGTTAGCTCGTCGATGGTTTTCTGGAGGTCGCTCGCTGACGATCGAGCTACAAACTCCTCCAAAAATTTATCAAACAGAGGCTTCAACTGCAATTGTTACGATTTGTGAATATTTACTTATAGCTAAGTGAGTTATGGAATGAATTTTGAGGCAAGGATCTTTTGTGCATACCTTCTTAAGGGCATGCTCACTGAGAAGAGCTTCAACGTCATTGGCATCATCCAGCTTTGTCAGCACTTTACTCAGGCTAGATGTGCTAGTTGAAACTGGCGCCGGGCCCTTACGAAGGCGACGTTTCTTCTGCTCTGGCGGGCTGGGGCTTGGGCTCCTCGCCGCCGGGCTCTTGGGAGCATCATGGAGAAGATGTTTGCCTTTATTTTTGCTAGGTCGCTTGACTAGTTGGGCCTCTTCCTCTTCGCCACTAGCTGCCCCAAAGGCCTGTTGTGTGACCTCGCTTGTGTTGGCCGGAGCCGAAACAGGGCGAGCTTTGGATTGTGTCGAGGGCTGTTTTTGTTCCTCCTCAGTACGGGTCGCCGCACAGTTCTTGATGAAGGCCACTGCATTAAAAAGAGGGATTGTTATTGTCTGGTTCATGCTATAAATGGCGAGTTGTAATTATGAAACCTAAAAAGCACCTACCAAATTCATCATCAGTAATGGCGCGATCTGGTGCCACTGGGCGAAGTCAATGCCCGCGTAGCGGAACATGTCGGATTGGTTGGTGAAGAGTGTTATATCAAATGGGTGTTTGCTCCATTTCTCGAGCTGATCAGCGTATTTTTTGTACAGACGAGGGCACTCTTTGGAGGTGGTTGGTTTATATTGTTTGGGAGTGCGGTTTTTTAGTTCGGTTATGAAAGGCCATTCTTCAGAGTTATAGATAAATAAGAAGTTCTTTCTCCACTCGGGGAATTTGTTAGGAGGATTTATAAGAAAGCGAGCTAACCCTGACCGAGTGGAGAGATAGAAAGAATTTTGTTGATATTTTATCTAGAAGCAGAAGTGGAAGAAGCCTGGGTCAGGATTGGTGTTGTAATATTCACACAGTAAGAGGTATCCTGCCAGATACTTCATGGAGTTGGGGGTTAATTGTAAAGGTGAAATGTTGTACAGGTTGGAGATTTCTATGTAGAAGGGGTGAGCTGGAAACCTAAACCCCGCTACTAGTAAGATATCAAAAAGGGTAATATGGTTGGGCGCAGGTCGCAGGGGGTCTACGTGTGGCCCTTCGGGTAAGACCATCTTGGCGGTTTTAGGGAGATTTAGATTTCTCTTAAATTTCTCTAATTTGGAAGGATCGGGTAGTATCCAATAGTTGTATTTGATATCTTTGGTTGTTTGGGAAGAAGAAGGTAGGTCGCTGATGGATAAGGAAGGAGATACAGTCACAGGGTTCTCCCTAAAGTGTTCGTAGGGTGGAAGTTTGCTAGATATGGGTACAGGGATACCCTCCGGAATAGGTGTAAGGGCTAATGATGAAGAGGATGGAATTTCAAGGAGGTTATTTTTCGAGGTTTGAGTTTTAGAGAGGGCTATGGTTTGGGCTTGAAGCTCCGACCAGTTCACGTCACCTTCTGGCTCGTCCCGGAGGCCGGAAGAAGGTCGTTGGTGAACAGGGGGATGATGTGAGATCCTTGAACGATCGGGAGTCGTTAAGCTTTTTTGCAGAGTAAAAATGGTGTCTCTTTTTACTTGAGATGGCGTAAAGTAACAAATGAAGAAGGTGAAGGGGTTTTATGTTGGAAGGCGGAAAAGTTGATGGGACAGATAGGAGCGAGATTTGCTAGGGTTTATTTGGAGGAATGATTTGGACCATTAATTCCCAGGCCCACTAATTTATTATACTCCGAGAATGTAAAGGAGTGACGCGTGTTTGGCAAGAGGGCAGACTGTATTTAATGAAGCATGAGTGAGATGGGATGTGAGAAAGAAGCATGTCTTGTCTTTGTGGTTTGCTTGTGATTGCGATTTTAAATTATTGAGATTGGTTGTGGCTGCAGGTCGTTGAAGGAGTGGTATATTTTTAGGTCGCCCAATGTAAAATTTTGAGATTTAACTTGGGGACTTGTGCGCATGAGGTTGTTTAGTATGATTAATTATTGTGTGATTCAGATCGTCGTGGTTGAAGGATATTTGGTTAAAGGTTTGAGGTTGCTTTTCAGAAGGTGATCGAAAGAGTGAGCTCAGTGCGTTGGCCTTTTGTAGGTCGCAGGTGTGGTTAATGATCTATAATGGGTCATTGATATCGTTACTCGATGAGATCAAGTTGGGTAGTTCTAAAATATGATTTTATGAGGTAAAGTGATGGTTTGTGTGCATGTGTTGTTTGTGTTTGTTTGATTTTATATTTACATGTCCTACCTGATTTTATACCTCAATCAGCTAGAACATGGGGGACTAGCTGATGTGGACAAAAAGGTCTGTACGTAATATTATGTGATATATGTGGGTATTTGTGGAAGGCGACCTCATTTCTAGGAGAGGGTGTGCCTCCTGGAAGATGGGCGAGCTGTATTATGTATTTGAGAAGTGAACGAGCCGAAGGCTGTTCCTCAATATTATGTCTTTGAGAAGTGAACGAGCCGAAGGCTATTCCTCAAAAGTGGGCGAGTTGATGTGTCTGGAGTAGAGACCTGTAGTATGAGGATGAGTTCTCATATAGGGTCGTGATCTCTTGTGGGCTGGGTTGAGTATTTGAGCCTGATTGAGAGTTTAATATGTGTATGGGCCTGCTGGGCTGTATGCCCAGGCTTATTTCAGTAATATATTAAGAAGTTTCATATTTATGGGAACTTATCATATGGGAAGAGTCCCAATTGAGAGTCGGTGAAAGAGTCATGGTGAGAATGGAATTCTGGTTATGTAAGGTAACCCTAGATAGTGGAGGATTTCTCCTATCTCTATAAAAGGGGCTTTTGTCTCTTATTTTATCATTATTATCACGCTATTATTGTGATTCCACCGCATTATTGAGAGAAAGAGGAGCTTGTTTTTCGCTTATTAACTTAAGCGTCGGAAGGCCTTAACGGGCTCGAAATTCGGCCCGTTCTAGGCGTTGTTTTGCAGGATCGGCGAGGTCGCTGCGACGATTTTGAAGGACATTCGAGGTCGCTGAGACGAATTTCACCATCAATTCAGGTCGCTGATCTCTTTTTGAGGTTAGTACCCCCTATATTTGGTGGTCCAACTTTTTGGGCTTATCACTTGGTTGTTCATTTAATTGTGTTTGCCGTAGATCAGGTTTTTGAGGGTTCACACTGTAATAATCAATGGGGCGTGAATTATCCTTATCTCGATAAACATTCGTTTTAACGAAACCAATCATTACTTTCAATTACGAGTTACAATTGAGAAGTTATCACTATTGGGCAGGTGAAGTTTGGTGAACTGAATTCCTTTTCGCATAATTTTGACATTGTATTGCATTTGGCTAGCGCTAAATATTCTAGAGGCGGGTTACTATGGCTGAATGAGACGAGCAACTCGAACTTAAGTTTAGAATATTTGATGGGACGGATATAGGTCATGCTTCCTACTCATCGTCGACTACAAATGCAACTCTTAAGCAACGGATCCTTTCTGAGTGGCCTCAAGGTTGCTATTCGGCTACTCATTATCAAGTCTTTGCAGCTGGAAGCCTTCAGAAAGACACTAATGCGATCTCTCCAAGACATTGAAAACCCTGTAAGTGAACAAGTTATTTCAATTCGGGCTTAAATATTCTTAGATTATGTACGTTAATAGCCTAAATATTTAGATTGCTCCTTTTCAATTTTATTTTTTTAACTTTCTTTTCGATATGCGAGGGCTCAAAAGGCTAATACCCCTCATTTGGCGAGCACCAAAGGTTTGCATCTTTGATTTTTCAAAATTCCAAAATTATTAGTACCAGATTTATTTACTTCTATAAAAAGTTCATTTGATCGTTTTATTTGATTTTTTCTAGAAGATGATGTTACCTCGCCACCGAGCCGAACAACTTCTATCCAAATCCAATTCTCAAATGTCGTAAATTCACTTGCACTGTGACAGAAGGTATTTTAACAACTTTCTTAACCTGCATAGTATTTGTTTCTTTTTTTTTTTTTAATTGAGATAATCATGAAAACCACCCCTGAGGTTTAACTTAATTAAAAAAAGTCCGGTTATCTTTTTAAATTAAAAATATCCCATTTACGTTTTTCTGGATTTTAAAAATTAATTCGTTAGTTTTTTTTTTTTTGCAAATTGTTTTTCAGGTTTGTACTGCAATTTTTTTATTCCTTTTTTTAATTCTAGTTTTCTGTACATTTTTTGTGTTATGGGTTTAAATCTGCCCCTGTTACATACTTTTATCTTTGTCGATAAATTAAAATTTTCCGGTTAGATTAATTCCAATTTGGTTTTTCTATGGTGTGATTGTACGAAATTACGTTATACATATTTTTTTAGCATATGCCTCAGTCTAGGAATAGAATTTGTAATTGAATGCAAAGTTTTATGTTTTTACATTAATGAAACATAAGACTTGAAAAGGTTTTGAATTTAGCACATTCTTTGGGAGAAGCTGTAACTGCGGCTTATTTGTAGTTTTTATTTTACTTTTTAGAAATATTATTATTGTTTGTGATTTACTTTTTGAAGTCAGATAATTTTAGTTCGAGTAGTGTGAACCAGGTTTGGCAGGAGGGCCCAGTTTTTGGAGATTCTCCGAGGATGCATTTGACGACGCGGGCTAATGTTCTGTCAATGGGGAGCTTGGATTTACTTTCGGGCAAGACGGGGTCTATTGGAGGAGGTGTGGGTTCAAGATTAAAGAAAAAGAATGTGAGTCTTTTTTTTAGTAGATTCATTAATTTTAGTTATATCAAGCAATTTATTTTAGTTAGTTTTTTTTCTTATTCATGTTGTGATTGTATGATTCATAGAAATATTTAAGTTATTTTGTAGTTTTGTTGTGTTTATGTTCCTGAGAGTGAAATTAGAGCTACAGGATTTTGAAAGTTAGTGGAGTCTTATAATAATTACTTCAAACCACAAGGGTATTTTTTGTAATTATCCCTTTTTATTGAGTAAATACAATGTTCAACGGTATTTTTAATTTTGAAAGATAAGTGGATAATTGTTCAACGGTATTACTTCTTCATGTTGTCAATGTACCATGGATCGCTTTTATTGCTCTCGGTTCTCGGACCTTTTACTGTAAAGAAGTAACTACCCATCTCTCTCACTGAATGGACTTTTGAATAAAATAGCTCTGTTTGGTTGACAATATTGTGTAACGATTGATGATTAAATTAAATTCGTGATGCAGGATTTACGGACAACCTGGTCATCTATTATGCAGGTATGGCTCTTTATCTCTGTGTAATAGCTCTGTTTTTATTATGTTCATTGGCCCATGTCAAATGTTACGTTAATGTACATTGGTGTGGTACATGGATGGATATGATGTGTAGTTTTGGTTTATTGGGAAAAGAAACTGCTATGAACATTGCTAACACTTAAATTAGTTTCGACTGTATTTTTTTCCTTTGATTGCTTTAAAATATCATTTTTCGTGATAATATATTTTAATGCCTTTTTTTCCCCTTTCTTTTCGAAACTGTATGTTAATTGCTTAATGCACTAATTAATGGAATTGTAAACAAATTCCTGTTTTGTTTGAAGTTCATTTACAAATCGTGGTTGCTGCTATATCCTCTTTATTTTGCAATATGTTCCTTAAATATCATTTAGTCGTGTAGAATATCAACACATTTTTGGATATAGTTTGGTTTCTGTGATTGCAGATTTTATCAGCGGAATTCTCATCCACGCAACTGGACAGAATCTTCTAGCAACACACGGCCACAATTTGAAATCATTAGGACTTGATAAATTGTTCACAGACATAGGTACCCAAATCACCTTACTATCGTAGAATTCTGTTAATTTCTTTTTGGTATCCTGCTTTTGAATAATTTCAGGAAACTGATAAAGTTACTTCATTTGAAACTAGAGATTAATTTTAGTTATATCAAGCAATTTATTTTAGTTAGTTTTTTTTTTCTTCATGTTGTGATTGTATGATTCATAGAAATATTTAAGTTATTTTGTAGTTTTGTTGTGTTTATGTTCCTGAGAGCGAAATTAGAGTTACAGGATTTTGAAAGTTAGTGGAGTCTTATAATAATTACGTCAAACTACAAGGGTATGTTTTGTAATTATCCCTTTTTATTGAGTAAATACAATGTTCAAAGTATTTTTGATTTTGAAAGATAAGTGGATAATTGGGCCAAACCGATGTGGTGATTATTATAATTTATGTTTTTTTCACTGTGTTGTTTTAACTAATTAAATTGGGTTTTTGGACTTCAAGAACTTGGGCGAGTCTAAACGTTGTCGAACCGATGAAGGGTTCATGGACTGTGTGCCGTGAGTGTACAATTATGAAAAATAAAAAATAAAATCGAAGTCCTTGAAGTGAGTTCATTGAGGATTTAAGGTTTGGAATTATGTAAAATCAAAATAAAAATGATAGATGGTGGCTGCTATGCATAAAGAGAGTAAACCTTGTCGTTTGTGGTAAGGACCGGAAGGTTTTGGCAATCCATAACCATAGGAAGCTGAAAATAAGGTACAATACCAATCAGACAACTATATATATTATGTATGTATATATATTTTTATACAAAGTGATGTACAGATAGTTGATCATCCAAGAATCAACTAACAATCTATTAAAAAAATAATTAACAAGGGAGACCAATCAGACAACTATATATATATATATATATATATATATATATATATATATATATATATATATATATATATTATATATATATGATTTGGTTCAAATGAGAACCCCCACAAAGTGATGTACAGATAGTTGATCATCCAAGAATTAACTAATAATCTTTTTAAAAAAATAATTAACAAGGTAGTTTTATGTAATTTACCATTTGAATTTTCAGGACGCGCTATTTTTATTAAAATTCTCAATCAAATTTGGACTGGATTCGAGCATTCTTATTAGCTTTTTTAACTTTTAAAAATATTATTAACTTTTTTAGTTTCTAAATTAAAAAAAATGATTCTAAACTTTTTTAGCTTATTTTATTGGAATAATGAAAACTTTTTAATCCTACTTATGCGTCTGCTTAAGCTAAGTTTCCTTTTAGCTTATTAATTTTGTAGAAACAATATTATTTACTTTTTGTAGCTTCTAAACTTAAATAAAAGTGATTCTAAACTCTTTGAGCTTATTTTGTTGGAATAATGAAACTTTTTTAGCTTATTAATTTTGTAGAAACAATATTATTAATTTTTTTAGCTTCTAAATTTAAAAAAAAAAGTGATTCTAAACTCTTTTAACTTATTTTATTTGAATAATAAAACTATAAGAAAGCACTTCCGTTATCGACTAGAAGTTTGAGCACTTATATAATATCTATTAAATTTAATGATGAGAATGTCTCACATGTATTTCCATTTTCTAGGGTAATATTATAGCTACAATTACATATTATCACAAGGTATGTTTTTTATTTTTTTGTTTCCTTCCAGTTTTTAGTATCCAAGTATTTTTATTTCTGACAGCAGAATTACATATTTGGCCCTTGATATTCATGATATTATTGCATTGGCAGTCTTTGTGGATCAAATAAGATGGTCCATACATAAATGCTGACGTTGCTTTTGCAGATGAATGCCATCTTGACGTCGATACGAAAGTAGAGACAATTAGAAGTCACTTACTTACATAAGTGAATTGCAATTCTCCAGATTTATTTATGTTATAATGTAATCTGTAAAAATACATGTTATTGGTCATATTAAATTGTTATACTAATTTATTTATTTTTTTAGTAGTATCATATTGGTCATCTCACATTAGTTAAATTTAAACAAAGCTACAACCGATACATCTTGAAATTAAAAATTTTAGCCAATTGGTATGCATGTATGGGTGTTTTATTATTTTATATCA
>BMAC01000360.1:85506-98680 GCA_014905375.1 Phtheirospermum japonicum | reverse complement strand
TTTTTTTATACAATCGTAGTGTTTTTTTTCTTAATCTATTGTGCTTTTTAAAGAACAATGTAGTGCTCTTTGTAAACGTTGATATATGTCCAAAATACCATTTTTAATTAATTAATGCATTTTTTTACATTATTACCATGCTGACATGTAATGATCTCAACCATCAAAATTATCCAATCTAATGGTCAAGATGAGTTCCTAGGTTCACATATAATGACGGGTTCTCATTTGAACCCAACCCTATATATATATATATATTCACACAAAGTGATGTACAGATAGTTGATCATCCAAGAATTAACTAATAATCTTTTAAAAAAAATAATTAACAAGGTAGTTTTATGTAATTTACCTTTTGAATTTTCAGGAGGCACTATTTTTATTAAAATTCTCAATTAAATTTGGACTGGATTCGAGCATTCTTATTAGCTTTTTTAACTTTTAAAAATATTATTAACTTTTTTAGTTTTTAAATTAAAAAAAAATGATTCTAAACTCTTTTAGCTTATTTTATTGGAATAATGAAACTTTTTAATCCTACTTATGCGTCTTCTTAAGCTAAGTTCTCTTTTAACTTATTAATTTTGTAGAAACAATATTATTTACTTTTTTAGCTTTTAAACTTAAATAAAAGTGATTCTAAACTCTTTGAACTTATTTTGTTGGAATAATGAAACTTTTTTAGCTTATTAATTTGTAGAAATAGTATTATTAATTTTTTTAGCTTCTAAACTTAAAAAAAAGTGATTCTAAACTCTTATAACTTATTTTGTTTGAATAATAAAACTATAAGAAAGCACTTGCGTTGTCGACTAGAAGTTTGAGCACTTATATAATATCTATTAAATTTAATGATGAGAATGTCTCACATGTATTTCCATTTCCTAGGGTAATATTATAGCTAAAATTACATATTATCACAAGGTATATTTTTTATTTTTTTGTTTCCTTCTAGTTTTTAGTATCCAAGTATTTTTATTTCTGACAGCAGAATTACATATTTGGCCCTTGATATTCATGATATTATTGCATTGGCAGTTTTTGTGGATCAAATAAGATGATCCATACATAAATGCTGACGTTGCTTTTGCAGATGAATGCCATCTTGACGTCGATACGAAAGTAGAAACAATTAGAAGTCACTTACTTACATAAGTGAATTGCAATTCTCCAGATTTATTTATGTTATAATGTAATCCGTAAAAATACATGCAATTGGTCATATTAAATTGTTATACCAATTTTTTTTATTTTTTTTAGTAGTATCATAATGGTCATCTCACATTAGTTAAATCTAAACAAAGTTACAACCGATCCATCTTGAAATTAAAAATTTTAGCCAATTGGTATGCATGTATGAGTGTTTTATTATTTTATATCATGAAGTTGATATTTTTAGTCCAAGAACTTATAACTCCTTTAATTATATAAGACATTTAACATTTAATAACTATAGCAGTGGATTGCATGCATAAATGCACTTGAACATTATTCATTTTAAAAAATGATGTAATGTAAATAAGAACATACTAGAATTTAAACGATTTTTATATTGGAATGAGACGCCACATATAGGGGGGGTAGATGGAGGAGTGCCACCTTGGTCCAGGCACATCCCAATTTTTTTCGGAGTAATATTTTTTAAAGGAAAAATATATTTAAAAATAAAAATTGTATATATTTTAATAGGACAAAATAAAATTGAGTTAGGTGAAAATTATAATTCTCAATCCGGCGAAGGCTAATTCGCCTAGCTGGCTACATTTACAATCATACTTTAAGATTTTTAATTTTATTTTTTTAGTTATCACAAATCTTTCAAAAGTATCACTATAAAACTCGCGTACAATGCACAAGTCATTTTTATTTCACAATATTGGTAGTTAAGAGTGTAAAGGGTTGAAAATTCTTTGTTGTCAAGAAAACGATATCATTTTAAACAAAATAATTAATTCAACATAAATATTTCAAATATAAAGTGAACAACATTCTTTTCTTTTTGATATAATAATTCACATTCTTGATTATTTTTCAATAAATTTCATCTATTTTATATTTTTTATATTTGCCCGTGATTTTCGAAGGCTTTCCCACTAGTGTATATATAAAAACAAAAATGACCAACGCCGACATTCATAGGAGGAAGATTAGACAATACTTTATTTATATAAAAACATATAACACATTTTTGAACCGTTTTTTTTTTGGCAATTTTCAGTTGTAAGTTTAAAAATCCATGCAAAAATCAATGAAACGAAGGATCGTCGTGGTCTACCTAAACTCGATGATATGAAGTGCCCTTACTTTACATTAAGTAGCATACGAGTCAATATTTCCTTGCAATAACACATAATTGATGATTATATATGGTTTTTCTTCGTCCAGTCTAGACATCTTTAATTCTCTAAAATTGCAACTAATCAAGTTTCAAATGAATTTCATTTTTTATAACTAAAATGCTTGTAAATAATAAGAAAAAATAGAAAGCATACACCCCATAATCAACAAGTCTAGACACCAGAATAATCCACAATAACTCCAAAAGCCTGTTCCTCATCCATCAACTCACACCACCCCAAGAGTACATATATACACACCCAAACCAGAATATAATTTCTAATTGTATTTTCAAAATTTTGTTTGAGAAACAGCTGATGCACATCATTAGAGTGTAAACTTAATCAAACCAAGTAGGAAAAAAAAATAAAAAAAATCCACCTGAACATATAGCAACAGAAGCAAAGTCTAAGAATGACCATGTACAACAAAAATCTGCAAAAAAACCCTAATTAATAACAAATTAGCCCCGAATCTGCCAAACATTGTCCTCCCGATTTCTCCAAATCCTGGGCAAATTGTTCAAGTTCCTGCAAACCCATGGCCTCAATCGACTTTTCCCACCACATTTGATCACCTCCTTCTTGCATCACCATCTTCAACGTCTCCAGTCCCCTCGCAGCCTCCTCGTACTTTCTCATGTCCTCCACCTGTTCGATGATTTGCCACTCAGACAAACAGCTCGTAGAAGCGGGCCCGCTCTCGAAACGGCCCATCACTGCATCGGCCGACKGGCTCCCGAACGCGAAGATCTTGCCCGCCGGCGAACGGACGAGGATGGCGATCTCGGCGCCGCAGAGGACGCTGAGCTCGCTGGCTTTCCGGAAAAGGCCCTGGCGGCGCTTGGTGAAGGTGACCTGACGGTTGCTTTTCTTCTGGATTTTCTGATCCAATGGTATCTTTCTGCGGCCCATGGTTTTCTTTTTCACGACGATTGCAGAGTCAGTGGCATTGTTGTTATCCATGGCGGCTGGGTGATGAYAGAGAATAATACTGAAGAAGATGAAGAAGATAATACTATTTTTCTTTCAAAAGTTACTCGCAAATTAAGTTGGGTTTCTTGCGGATTTAGTGTCTTATTTATAGAAGAAGTGTAAGGCTGTGTGCGCGTGCGTGTAATAATTAATGCTTAAGCCGAGTTAATTATAACGACTCTTTTTTTAAGGAAAGAGAAATAAAAACGAATCTTGAGAAAAGTTTGGGATTCATTATAAATATATTTACTAGATTGGTGTACATCTTTCATGTTTTTTATAAATATAATAATAATTGCTAGCTTAGATGGAAAATCACATAGTTTATATTATTCATGTAATAGTTTTAACTGATTTGCATGTACATTGTGTACATTTACATGTTATACGAATTATAGTTATATATTAATGTGTGCATAATACACATTATTAAATATTTAACCAATATTTACATAGAAATAAAATATTGTGAATACTCATTTTAAATGAGAAAAATTCAAACAATAAACACTTAGATAACAATAATCTGCCATAAGTAATTGAATATTTCAAATATAAATTTTTTAATTGGAAAAAATCTAGTTATTTTCCTCTCTAGCTTTTAATATATCTTAATAATTAAATAAGAATAAGAATCACTAACAAAGTAATACTAATCCATCTAATGCTTTAAATGGTGTCTTGCTACCCTTAATAAAAAGATATTACTGAGAAAATAAACATTGACAAAATATCCCAATAAAATAAAAATAAAAAATACAAACTAGAATTAATCTAAAATCATAAAATGAAATACATAAAAATTGAGACTCCTCCTGAAAATAATTTGATTTTGTATAAAGAAAATCACAAATTGGAACTAGGAATCATATGAATATATATGATACAACAACTTAATCTGAAATTCACTAAAGCATATACGAATTCAAAATTCACCAAAATATATAAAACCTAATCTAAAATTCACAAAAAATTAAAATGAAGTTCACCTCAATCGCCAATCGAAGATGACTAACTACTACAAAAAACGCCATCGGAACAGGGTTATAGGCATCGATTGTTGTCAACGACCGATGCATATAGTCGCGCGGGCTCTTTTTTATAATTAAAAAAAGTTATATGCGTCGGTTTTAAACCAGCAACCGATGCCTATAGTCGCGCGTTTTTTTTTTTTTTGTAATAAATAAAAGTTATAGGCATTGATTATTTTTACACAACCGTTGCCTACTTATCAATAGAATCGGTTGTTATAAAGCAACCGATGCGTATAATAATAAAATGACCGAAAATTTTCATTAAAATAAATAGACATCGGTCGTGGTCAAACAACCGATACCCATATAATCTGGGAAAAAGTTATAGCATCGGTTTTTGTATATTAACCGATGCCTATAATAATAATAAAAAAATCCAAAAATTTCTTTAAAATATATAGGCATCGGTTTATGATAAAAACCGATGCCTATAACCAAATCCGAGCATCAATTCTTCTTAGAACCGATGGCCATGCAAATCTAATTACACGCCCATCGCGGGAGAAAGGTGAATAAAAATTGGCTGAGAAAAATTTCAAAACCCTGAGCGTCGTTTTTCTCTGACACCGACCGATGCACATAATAATAAAAATATCCGAGATTTATGTAAAATAAATAGGCATCAGATGTTGTAAACAACCGATGCCTTATCGGTTCTTTTTTAGAACCGATACCCATTCAAATTTAATTACGCGAGCATCGCGGGAAAAAATTGAATACAAATTGGCCCCTAAAAATTTCAAAACCTTAAGCACCCTTTTTTAACTGAACCCTATGCATATAATAAATTTAAATAATATTAGCATCGGTTTCTTTTCCAAACCCATGCTAATGATTTTGGCCTCATACTATATGTATCGGTCTCTCTCTCAACAACCGATGTATATTGTGAATTGTTGTCTTCTTTGCAATGCCGACATTTTTTAAATTAGTGAAGGAAAAACTCATAATTCTGGATTGAATCTTTATATTTATAATTGATGAACATAAATTCAAAACCTATTCCATTATTCTACCCAAATATCTTTCATCTTTGCTATTGAATTTTTTGAAATAACCACGAAAACCTGGCAACTTATTTTTCCCTCTTTGTGCACCGTCTCTTTGCAAATTGATCTACCCAAGGTATGTATTTATTTTTTGTACTTATTGTTTTACATAAAATTTATCTTCATATACATTTGAAGAGGCGTGAAACAGCATTTATTTAACCTAGAATTCCAAGCGGTTGTGTTGTTCACACACTGGAAACTGAGAAGCCATCGATGCATCGAGAAGTTGAAAAGGCAGTGAGAACTCAAAGAGGTGCACTGAACTTGTATAAATAGCCCTCTTTATGGAAAATTTTAATCTTCACAACTAAACTGCACCTTTTTGGCAAAATTTAAATTTAATCTCCATCATAAATAATGGCTGACAACACGATTTCGGAACCGCTTCACAAGCTATTGGAAACTCAGGAAAAACAAATTGTCGCGCTGATGAAGTAAATGCAGGAAGAACGTTCCGCAGACATGCGGAACGTAGCCAGCCAGTTAGAAGCACTCGCCCACATTTTGAGAAGTATAAATGCTCATTGGGGTGAGGTGGTGCTCTCCATCTCCAAGCTTGAATCCGTTCTCATCACCAAGCTTGGTGCACGGTTTGATGATGATGATGTGGGTCGTGCTCAGGCGGGCAAGAAGAGGAAGGCTGCCGACGCTTGATTTTTTCATGCATTTGTAATTTTTATTTTTATGTTTTTCATTTGTAACTTTTTTGAATTTTGCTAATTGGAATAAAATCAGTATTTTCAATTATTATTTGCTTTTATTTATAATTAATTAATGTGTGCTACTTAATAGTAAGTAATAAATAAATTTAGGTTTGTTTTGAACTTTAAGGACTAAAAATTAAAAACAAGTTCAGCTGAATGTAATTATCACAAAATTTCAATTGACTGATACACATAAATATAGAGTGTTCAACTAAAATAGTACATCCTAAGTCATTTCACTATGCATGTTTACAAAATTCACTCATTGATGGCCATATCTGAATCTTATTGTCAATGGGAACTGTTGAACAATGCAAGTTTTGATAATGCAAATAATACTTAAATAAATAAGTTAAAACAATAGATGACTGGTGAATGTTGGAGCTACACTTGTCTTTCAATAGTCGACTTTTGTTTGCTTAACATAATAATAAAAATAATTATTATAATTAGTTGAATTTTTTATGTCAATGTTAATTATAATATAATATGAAAACCTAGCTAACACTATATATATTTTGTCAAGAAAAAAGAATAATAATAAATAAAAAACAGTAATTAATAAGCAAAAAAATTATGAACAAAGATACATGCATATTTATGGAGTTTTCTGGTAAATAACTTTTTGTTTCTTTGTTAGTTTTTTATTGAGTTCTTTATTCAATTGTGCAGCGGTAGAGAATGGATCGAAGTTGGATGTATGGTAAACATAATACACTTGAATATATTCAAGGGGTTGAAAGTTTTCTTAGATTTTATATGGATAATAAAGCTAAGTCTGCTTGGGAAACGATTGTGTGTCCTTGTGTTGATTTCAAAAATCTGAGATAATTTTGGACTACGGACCAAGTGAAGAGCCATTTGATACGTCGTGGTTTTAAAGAAGGTTATTCACGATGGTTATGGCATGGTGAAACTTTGCCTCTGACTGATAATACAGCTCATTTGACATCTCCGTCTACGTATGATACTTTTGATAGTAATACAGAGACCGACGAGGATGTAGACAGTGATGGATTAGATGAAAGGTTGCATGATATAGGAGGTGATATCAATAATGTTGCTGCGTTTGGAAGATTATCTGTTGATGCTGGGAAACCATTGTACCCTAAATGTACCAAATTTACAAAGTTATCGTTCATGCTTAATCTATATAACCAAAAGGCAAAGAGTGGATGGAGTGATACGAGTTTCTCAGGGTTACTAGAGCTTCTAAAAGATGCATTTCCTGATGATAACGAGCTTCCCACTTCAACCTACGAGGCGAAAAGAATGTTGTGCCCGTTAGGTCTGGAGATCGAGAGGATACATGCATGTCCAAATGATTGCATATTGTATCGGAATGAATTCAAGGATTTGCGGGAGTGCCCAAAATACGAGGAATCGCGCTATAAAAAAACAGGCAGTGATGATGGTGGGTTTGTACATAAAAAAGGATCTCCAGCCAAGGTGTTATACTATCTTCCGGTTATTTCCAGAATCGAACGGTTATTTTCAAATGCTAAGGAAGCGAAGAATTTGTAGTGTCATGCTGAAAGAAGGAAGAAGGATGGAAAACTAAGACATCCGACCGATTCTCCTCAATGGAGAAACATTGATAGTAAGTTTCCTGAATTCGGTAGTGAGAAGAGAAATCTTCGGCTTGGACTGTGCACGGATGGAATGAACTCACATGGAAACATGAGCAGTCGTCATAGTACTTGGTCGGTTCTGTAAAAAATTTATAATCTTCTTCCTTGGCTTTGCATGAAGCGCAAGTACATCATGCTGTCTTTGTTGATATCCAGACCTAAACAACCATGGAATGACATATATGTGTACTTCGCACCTCTTATTGAGGATTTGAAGAAATTATGGAACGAGGGTGTGACCGTATTGATGCTTATACTCAAACAAACTTCACCTTACGAGCCATGATATTTTGCACGAACAATGATTTTCCAGCCTATGGTAACTTGTCAGGTAACTTCATTTTTTATAACTAAAATGCTTGTAAATAATAAGGAAAAATAGAAAGCATACACCCCATAATCAAGAAGTCTAGACACAAACCAGAATATAATTTCTAATTGTTTTTCTTTTTTTTCAAAATTTTGTTTGAGAAACAGCTGATGCATATCATTAGAGTGTAAACTTACTTAATCAAACCAAGTAGGAAAAAAAAATAAAAAAATCCACCTGAACATATACATAATGATATAGCAACATAAGCAAAGTCTAAGAGTTACAACAAAAATCTTCAAAAAAAATCCCTAAAAACAAATGAGCTCCTTCCCATTCGTCCACCCTTTCTCCTGGTGCTGTCGGTTGGAATTGGAGTCACATCCTCTATACGACCAATCTTCATGCCCGATCGAGCAAGAGCTCTGAGTGCATATTGAGCACCAGGACCGGTGGTCTTGGTCTTGTTTACACCGGTGGCGCGGAGCTTGATGTGAATGGCAGTAATACCCAACTCCTTGCATCTCTGAGCGACATCTTGAGCTGCAAGCATAGCTGCATAAGGAGAGGGTTCATCTCTATCAGGTTTTACCTTCATGCCACCAGTAATACGGACCATAGTTTCTCTTCCAGATAGATCAGTGACATGAATGAAAGTGTCATTGAATGAAGCAAAGATGTGAGCCACCCCAAACACATATTCTCCATTCTTAGTAGTGGGTCCAAGAGTGACATTTTCTTCCTTAGGCTCCCTGGTCTTTCTCTTCGACATGGCTTTGGCTGCGACTGGGGTAGGAAAGACGCTTTGCTACTCCTCGACTGAGTGATATTTGAAACTTGTTGCTCTGTTTCCAATCCTGCATTTATTTTATAATTAATAAGATATATTACAAAGCACTTTGCTATATACATTAATATGAAAATTTAATATCTAATTATTTTTATTTTTATTACTTTCATCTTTGAACCCTCAACAATCAAGCTTGCACAATATAACCAGTCTTTATATATGGCGACTGAGCTTATAGGCTTGTTTTGCATCCAGCTCTTCAAAGGTACTTTGATCTCTTGCTGCCGGTTGTTTAAGACCATCAACTCCTGCATTTATCAAAAAAAGTGATTGTCAGCTTTTGGTTGAAAAACAGTAATCTTTAGTATAACTTAATCGGAACCTGAAAGTATAGGGAGATGGGTACTTTAGATATCTAATTCTGCTTCGTAAATTATTTCACCGTACTTTAAGTTTTTACTACAATAAAATCACTTCCTGAGTTGAAAAGGAGTATCAAATTTAAACCTGAATACTTGAGTCCATGCAACCTGCGTAAACTTTTTCGTGCGCCACCTTTATGCACTTCACGCGTTTGTTCTTGAAAACATCTTTAGCTTTCCTTTTTGCATCGATATCCTAAAGGTAAAAAACAGCTTTTTTCAGAAAAAACAAACTTAATAACTAAATATACCCCTTTCACATTTATTACTATTTTAGTTATATCCCCCTCAAGAAGGATGTATTTGTTGAGTAAATACAAAGCTCAAGAGGGTATTTGTAATTTTGAAATAAAATTGGGGTTTTTTGTAATTAGGCCAAACTTCAGGGGTATTTTTGTAATTACAACATTTTTTGTTTATCAAATCTACCTTCAATTTATGGATTTGTGTAGTTTCAAAAATCAATTCACCCCAAGAATCTACACTTCTAATGGACTCCTTTGTTGGTATTATTTTAATGCACTCGAGGTTTCTTTGGAGCATTTGCCACATTTGCCGAAGAACAACAATTTTTTTTTAATTAGTAACTCTGTACACGAGAAAAGATGACCGGACAGAAAAGATGAAAATCGATTACCTTAATTGTTTCAGAAGATCCACTCAGAAGGCAGTTACCAGGTTCATAGAGTGCAAAGCATGCAACAGCCTTTTTGTGCTCTTTTATTTCTTGGACAAGTGTGGATGTTTGTCCCTTTATGTCCCAAACCTGTGATTTTCAGTCCATTTTCATTAAGTTAGTGTTTGAAAACACCTATAAAAAAGTGATTGTCAGCTTTTTGCTAAAGAAAAAAAAATCAGCTTGTGTTAGAAATTAGACTGGGATTTGGAAAACTACATTGTTTGTATTGTGCAGTGTTCCTGGTCCAATTAATATGGATCAATAGGATGGGGTGGTTTGGCCAGATATATTGTATGTATCATAACCAGTTTTGGGCCATTTTGGTAACATAAATAAAATGTGAATCTTGCAAGTTTTATTCGGTACAAATAACTATAAATAATGTCGTATGGTCCTTGCAAATTTCATATTTTCTTTATTGCTCAATTTAAATTTTTTTCTTTATGAAAAATGACAAACAATGAATACATAATAAACGGATATGAATCTATATAATAAATATGAGCTTTGTATGTATGTTTTTTGATTTCATACTCATTATTTATCATCTTTCCATCTTCGTATCAATTATTCGTTTATAATTTATGGCATGGGCTGGACCTCCTGTTAGTCCAGATTAACGGGTCGCTCCCGTTAGACCGGGTTAAACCCGAATCCATTTTAATTAAGGTATTTAAATGAAATTAAGTCAAATATATTGACTGGGCTCTTGAACATTCAGAACGCAACCCAGAACAAAAACCACCATCTGCCCAGCGACAAAAACCACCGCGACACGACTGCGTCTCCCGTTTTCAAAACCACCATCTCCAAACCACCGCCTGCATCTCCATCGGTGCCCGAACCAGCGCGAGTTTTTATCCACATCTACGCATCTCCCATCTCCGAACCACCGCGAATCTCCATCTCCATCTTCATCCGCCGTTTCTCTTTGCCGCCGCCGTCAGCCTACTGTAGAAAAACCGCCGTCGCCGTCAGCCCCTCGTCGTAGAATAACCTTCAATTACCAGATAATCTTCAACAATCAATTTGATTTTGAACTAATTGTATCAATTTGGTTTTGACCTAATTCTAGAAATCTTCGTAACTATTCGTAGGTTTTGAAGAATTTTACAAACTACAGAAGAAAATTGAAGACGAGATGGGTGATTCGGGACTATACATGGGAGAAAAATCCAATGTAGACGAAGGTAATATAGTATTGGTCTTATACCTATGATATATTGGTGGGAAAAAGATTGTAACCATCCTGTACTATACACGTGTTTTGGGTTTGCATTCTAACATTTTTTTTTTTGTAATTTAATGCATCCTGTACTTCACAAAATTTTGAAAGTGCATCCTCCGATAAGTCAACTCGCCCCAACTCGCCGAAACTCACCTAATCTCGCGAGTGACGTTGCATATTTTCAAATCCGTATACTTTAGGTGAGTTACGGTGAATTTATTATTTATTTAAAACTAGTTTCGCCATATTTTATTAAATATTTAATTAAATATGCAAACTCACCGAATTTATTATTTAATAAATAATAAATTTTATTTATTTAATAAAACTAGTTTCGGTAAACGTTAGAATAAAATATGGTTTGCATATTTATTTAATAAATTCTAGTTTTTATTTAATAAAACTGGTTTTTTCTAAATTTTGTATAGTACAGGATGCACTTTCAAAATTTTGTATAGTACAGGATGTATTAAATTACCAAAAAAACGTTAGGATGTAAACCCAAAAAACGTGTATAGTACAGGATGGTTACAATCTTTTTCCCTATATTGGTCTTATAACTATGATGTATTGGTATTCTGACTGCACTGTACTTGGTTTTTTTGTTGTGTTATGTCGACATATTCACTGTAAAACATCGGGGGTCTTGTGATTTTCATCCATCATTTTCAGTTTATTTACTACATTTGGTCTTACGTATTGCTCTAAGTTGCTGCCTTATTGAATGAGTTGCAATGTAATCAATAGCCACAGATAATTTAAGTGTTATGAATCAGTGCTCAGGAATGTCATATGAAGTATTAAGAAATTATACATGTTGAAAGGAAGCTGTTCTTGATTTTGTGTTCCATTACATGCACTCACATGTTACCAGTTGCTTCATGGACTTGTTAAATGGAAAAATATTGAGTTATTAGTTCATTATTGTATTGGGTTTTTTGATGTAATGTATTGGTTTTTTGGTTCAATGTATTGCTATTCTGGTTGCATGATATTTGCTTTTTGGGGGATTAATTTTATTATTCAATTCAGGGGCTGTGATAATTCATGATTCTAGTGATGAAGAAGGTGGAAGTCACATTGATAATGAATCGATAAATAATATCTTGTTGAATGATGAAGGTATGAAACTATTCTAATTGGATTGATTTTATTTCTAAAAAATATTCGAAGAACTCTTATGTGATGATATCTTGTTTTCCATTTTTTGTATTTAGGTGATACCACAAATTTAAGTGGTTCTCTTATTGGTGTAAAGAGAAAGAATTTTGAAGACATCTATCAGTTGTATTGTGGACATGCGTTCGGAAAACAACAATAAGGGTGAATGATGATAAGTTAATAATTGAAAAGAATTATGTGTGTTCCTATCAAGGAATTAAGCGTTCCAGCACCTCCGGTTTGACAAAACAGAATCATATAACAAGAACTGGTTGTAAAGCGTCGTTGAGAGCAAGATTAAATAAGCAGGGTGTCTTTGAAGATCTTGATCACAACACAGTTCACAATCACATCAAATAGATCAAGTCAAGCAAAGGAGTTTGGTTCTAAGACTCCCAATCCTCGATTATTTTAGCATAACATAGTCATTGAAATATTTATATTTATAGATGTATTCACATTAACTGGATTAGAAATTTATACTTTGATACTGTGATATTTATTTGCTGCTATCTTAATGCTTTATGGTATTTTCTGATTGTATTTGATAAGTGTATTAGTTTTTCTATTCTAACGTATTGGTTTTTCTGTTCAATTGTATTGGATTATATATTTGCAGTGTGTTCGGAAAATAAAAATACAGTGCATAGAAAAATACAAACACATCTTATTTAAAAAAAAAAACTTAAACTTATAATACATAAACAACTACTTAATTATAGGAAAGCTTTTGTGATTGCATAACAAAAACTGTACATTTATTACAAAATCTCAATACATTATAACACATAAACCAGTACATTATTTTACAAAATCAATACAAAGTATTTTGTCAAAGGATTTACAAAAAAT